>JARHVA010007687.1:0-165000 GCA_037957365.1 Torreya grandis | reverse complement strand
AAAGACATAAAACTATGTCCATGTAATACAAAATAGTTAAACATCCTATCCAGAGGTTAGAAATAGCAAAAAATAATGATGTTATATCAATCCAAAAACTCTGTTAAACCATAACTCCACATATAAAATCATGATTATCAGAGCAATATTGCTACATTAAAAGTAGTTATATTACACAAGAGTGAAAATTTTGACAAACCCCAAAACCATTAATAGTTAAATCCTAATTTTAGTGTAATATTGATTATCTAACTACAAGATCATGACTACAATACCACTAATACTAGTGCAAAACCACAACTTTCTTGTATGTGATGATTTTTCTAAAATTTAACATTTTATTCTTATCTAGTTAGACATGCAATCTTTTAAATAACTCCTATCAAGCTTAAGAGGTTAGATTTAGGGAGTATGTCCCAACATGGTCACCAAAATATAGCTTAAATTTTGGATTCTCCATATATTACTATTTTTAGTAATAAAAACCCAAAACATAAACAACATAAAACAAAGAGGATAAAGAGATAATAATATGCTTGTAAAGAGATTCCTTACCATCATTTTTCCTCTTATAGCTCCCCTCCAATATTTCCAAATTGATATTTTGATGCATAATATATTGAATTGTTGGATTGCTTGATTATGCTTGTCAATGGATTCAATGGATTCTTGGTTAGATAATGGCTTTGATAAGGTTATATGGATGCAAGAAGACTATTATGAATATAAGTTATCAAGTTTCCAAGTTATCTTCCATAGAGGGATTGGATTGTTTATATATCCATGAGAGGGAAAATCAATGGATCAAATTTAATTTTCAGCCATTGAGATCAATGGCCAAGGATTTTCTAAGGAATTTTTAATTCCTTAGAATCCTTTAGAATAGAGGATTCTAGAGGAAAAGGGGCTCAATAATATGATATTATAGAATTATCCAATTATAAAATCTTCATTAAGGGGTAGGGATCTAGGAATAGCTAGTTTAGTAGGGTGGTAGATGGGTAGGTGAATAAAATGTATTTTTTAATTGGCAAGTGGCTTAATGGGTAAGTTAGTAGGTAATTAGGCTTAGTTAGTAGTCTAATGAGGATGATTAATTGGTTGTAATGGTATAATAAATTTTGTGGGATGTGGGTAATATGAAATAGGATGTTAGCTAATTATCTATGAGATAAAGTTATATATTAAATTAACAAAATTAGTAGAATTATCAGGGTGAGTGGATTTAGGTGAATATACTTAGCAAGTAAGCAACTAATGTAACCTCATCAAGATAAATACCCAAAATTAATAGAAAATATAAATAAATTAAAATAAATTTTATTTTATTTAAATTAGTTCTAAAAAATTCACCGCACCTATTGGAGATGAATGAATAAGTGTTTGAGCTCAATTATGTATATATTCAATGAACTACACTCTAATTGGTACTTCTAGTTATTTTTTAAGAAGTTCCTATAAAGTGTTCAAATTTGAAAAAAAAATTAATATAAGACAAATAAATTAAATAAAATTAATAAATTAATAAAATACTAAATAAATTAAATTTAAAATTAATAATCAAGTGCTCATATTGTCATCATACTCAACATTCTCCCCTTTGATGCAAAGAGGAGAGATGCCTATCATCTCCTTAAGTCTTCCATGAATCTAATTGTGCAATCCCTTGGTAAGAATATAAATAAAATTAATATTAAATTATCATATACTCAATTATTAAAAAAAAAATTATGATTGACCAAGTATCTAATACAATGATGTTTGAGTTCAATATGTTTAGTTATAACATGGAAAATTAGCTTCTTGAGCGTTTGTATTTCCCCATTGTTATTATAAAATATTTATGTTAAATCAATTTGAGTATATATAAAATAATATAAGATTATTTTAAATCAAAATCATTTTAATTTAATTTAAGGGTTATATATTCAAATTTAATAGAGGATAATGCAATGTAACTAATTTATTTGAATACCATGAAACCAATCAATTTCTCAATATGAAACAATAACATGAAATTGACTTCCTATCATCAAGAGATATTACTAAATATGAATGTGTGTGTCTGATTAGATATTATTAAATTTATGATCTGAAATAACTACCATGATTGTAACTATTTTCACTTTTTACAAATGTTTGAGTGACAGATTGCCCATAAATCTAGAAACTAGTGAAACCCCATAACTGATACTAGGTCTTGTCATAGTGAGATATATCAAACATCCCACCATGATTATAGAAGTATTTTAATCATATGAATGATTTTGATCCTCTCTCATGATATTTTATTGACTTTTAATTGGAGTTTCCACTGATTTAGAATCACAAATATTGTACCTTTTTAACATGTCTTGGGCATATTTGACTTGAAAAATGAAATTTTAATCTTTATTTTGATGGAATTTCATGCCAATAAATTAATTCATAAATCCAAGATGAATAATATAAAATTATGATAATATTACTTAAATTTATTCAATGTCTCCATAAAGCTACCTATAAATATCAAGTCATCTACATAGAAACAAACATATAACACATTACAATCAAATGCTTTTATGTAAAGAGTTGGTTAAATTTGAAAAAATAATTGATCAAATAAATAAAAATAAATTATTCAGAACCAATTTATTGAATCTTTATTCAACACATAAAGATCCTTATTTAATTTATATACTCATAAAAATACCCTTTACCTTACAACCTTGTGACTTCCCTGCATATACTTCCTCTTCAATCACTCTATTTAGGAATTCACTTTTGACATCTATTTTATGGATTTACATCCTTTATGAGTATATAAAATAATAATTTGTCTTATATTATCTTTATGTGCCATGGTTACATGGGTTTCCTCATAGTCAACCCCATATGTTTGTCCAAATCTTTTTGTAACTTATCCAACGTTTAGCTTGTCAATAGTACCATCACTCTTGAATTTGATCTTGTAGACCCATTTGGATATAATTAAATTTTTATTTAATATAGGATAAATAATATTCCATGTATCATCTTTCTCAATTTAATCCATCTCTATTTTTATAACATCAACCCATTCTTTCTTTTGACTAGCTTTTATATAGCTTCTAAGTTCACTAGCCATAAATAACAATGCAAACATAGTATTTTCATCATAAACATAATAACAAAATTAATTTACTTATATTAAAGTATTTTTATCCTAATCTCATAATTATTATCTAAAATTTTATTGTCTGGATGTAGATTCAACATTCTTTCTTTCTTGGAGTTGATGAAGTAAGATTATTAGTCACCTGTGCAGAACTAGTATTGTTTCCTATTGAAATAGAAATATGTGTATGAATTTTTAAGCCCTAAAAATAAAATTTAAAATGTTTTTAAATTTCAATTATGACATATATATCTACATTATCATTATAAACATACATCTCATTATAAAAAAATACAATCTATAGAAACAATTGTGGATTTACTAGTAGGATTATAAAACTTATATGCTTTATTTTCATCACTATATCATTTGAAAATGTGATCAATACTCTTAGGATCAAAATTTTGAGAAAAATAAGCCTTATTTATTTCACCCTTACCTTTAATTGTGATGATTTTAATCCTTCCATTTTCTTCAACTTGGATGAACTTTCCTTCTCCCAATTGTACTTGGATTTTGTAGGAGTCATCTAACTTGTTAAAACTATCTTTATGACTTGTAATCTAATTTTAACAACCTAAATCAAGAGATGAAAAATTATTTAAATAATATATTATAAAAATACATGTGATAAGATAATCCAAGTTTTCTTACTCTTCATTTTGTTTAGCTTGGAGTGCCTTCTCTTCATTCTCTTGATTAGCTTGATTCTTAGTTGCTAGTATCATGTAATATTTAATAAAGTGTCTTAGTTTTTGTAATAATGACAAGTAATGTATTTATTTATTTTGAATATAAATTTAGATTAATTTTATCCAATTAATTTGAGTTTATTTAACTCCATTTATTCTTATTTTTATTTTTCTCTCTGAGATTTTAAATTCTTGCCTTTATTTGAAGAGCATATTCTAGATCTCCTGCATATAGTCTCATCTTATCCTCATGGGAGAAGAGGGAACCCATTAGCTCCTCAAAACTTATAGTGTTAATTTAATTAAAATCTTCAATATTGATCATAATATTCATCCATTTTTGACATAAATATATCAAAATTTTCCTTACTACAATATATGATATAGTTTATCCATAAACCCTCGTTCTATGCACTATAATATTATCAAACTCCCTCATTATTTGATATTCAAATTAATTTTATAATTTTAGATGTTTTATTATTTTACCTTAATGGATACTTGATATGAATTTTCAAAGGTATTATATACTTCATGGGAATTTTTTCATCTTACTCATCTAGATGCTTGGGTCTCTGTCACTTTGAAGATAGAAGAAGGCTTATGTATTCACCTTTTCTTCATGTTTATTTTTTTTATTTTTATTTTATAATATTGATTAAAAGTATTAAAAAATTTATGTGGTGTGTGCCCATGGATAGAATTATCCCAAATTATTTTTAATACAATTATTATTTTCAATTGATTTCCCCAATATTCAATGTTGTCTAAGTATTATTTTTGCATACACAGCTACATTTGCATCCATAGTTGGCCAATAGTACCTAGTGTACATGATTTTTTTGGATAAGATGGCATGTAATCCTTTGTGAAATTATCATAATTATAATGTATATTATATTAGATTTAGATAATGAATCAGAGTTCCATCAAATTGGTAGTGATAAAGGGTTGGTCTAAGTAAGGTAAAACATGCGGCATGGTGGATAAAGGATTTGTATTGTTTTTGGGATATGTCTAATGGCATTATGTGGTCATGAAGATATTAATAAATATTTTAATACCATATAGAGCTAGGAATAATAATATCATAGATCATTATGATGATTAAAGGTTCACAAGTTATCACTAATAGATTTTCAATGAAGAACTGGTATTCTTTTGTTATGTTTATATGATGAATCAATTATCTAACGGTGGCCATGGCATCTATTGTTATATTATTAGCCCTTAGTATATGTTTAAACTATACATTAAAAATTTGTTATTTGATAGTGTCAACCATGGCCTTGTATGATACCAACTTGTCATCCTTAGTGTGAAAATGGTTTGTAACATGATTGATGATTAACTGAGAATCACCATAAACCTTTATATTTTGAATATTATATTATAATACCTATCAAATCCATAAATAAGTTCTTAATATTTATCCATGTTATTAGTATAAGGAAATATGATTCAAAATGATTTAGAGATTAGATCCCCATGTGGTTTAATGAATAAAAATCATGCCCCTATTCCATGCATTATGAATGATCCATCAAAATATAGCTTCTAGTGCTGTTCCTCAAGAGGTGTTTCAATGATGGTCATAATGGATTCATATAAGAATTAGAATGTTAGAAATTATATATCTAAAGGGGAACTCTAGCAAGCTAATCAATAAGAACTTGCCCCTTGATGGTTTTTTGGTTAACATATTCTATCTCAAAATCACTGAGAAGCATGATCCATTTGGCCATGTGGCCTTGTAAATCTCATTTATATAGTAGATATTTAAGTGGATCTACTTTTGAAATAACCATGGTATTGTTTTTTAACGTGTAATTTCATAGTTTTTGAGCTACAAAGACCATAGTTAAATAAAAATTTTCAATGGGCATATAATTCTGTTCATACATGACTAATGGATAACTTAAATCGTACACAACATGCTTGTCTCCATTATCATCATGTTGAGCTAGAAGTGCTCCCAAATATTTCTTAGTAGTTGATATGTATATTAAGAATGAACTTCTTATTATAGGTTGTTTGAATTAGCTACTGAGAGGGGGGGGTGCATTAGTATACAATAATGCGCATTCAATTTCAAAACCATTATATCATACATCAACTTGATCTTAGAAATGTAAACATGAAAGTACATTTATCCAAGGCACGAACAAGAGCATACAACACACCAACACATCATCTACATGGTAAACCCTCTTGGGGAATAAAACCCACTCTCAATCTTGAAAATAGTGGGACTACTTGTCCTATAAGGTATTTCAAATTGGATATTGGTCAAATCCTCTTGACTAGGATTTAGTGAAACACATGTTTCATAAGGAGAACCTTCCCCTATGATGATAAACTCCTTTAGACCACATAACTTTAGTGAAACACATATTTACTAAGGATAAAATATCCCTAAGGAATACCAAGTCCTTTAAACTCTACTCATCAACCCATCCACTAGGCACACTTCCTCTCTTTGCTCCTCAACTCTTCACTCTAGTATACTTGCACAAGCCTCTTCATTCATCTTTAACATGCAAGATCACTATTATGCCATCAAAATTATGACCTATAGGTCATACACACAATCCTCAATCTACTCTTATCATCAACTCAACCATTAGGCACACTCGAACTCATCTTTTTTTCACTTCAATGAATAATGTACTCACATAATCCTCTACAAATCTAGAAACCATCTAATTTGGTTTCATTATATATAGAGAAATTATTATAAATAGATTATTGGTTATCCATGAGAATTTAATTAACACTTAATTATTCTCTCACATCAATTCATATCTCAATACAATCTTCATAGGTTATAAATAACATCTATGGGTCACCCTTAAGAAACTACACCTTTCAATTAGGCCCTTGTAGCTCTTATAGGTCTCACAAAGACCTATTCACCAATTTATCACTTCATCAAGAAAAAAGAACATAATACCATTTTAAAATACATGGTTTCACTTTGTATGAACCTTAAGACATCTTCAAATGATCATAGTCAATAATACACTCCTCTTCATATGCTCAATCAACTCAAACATTGAACTGGTGCATAAAAACATTATGAATGAATACATAATAAACTTATTAAGCATTGTTCATATTGAATATCAATTGTTTAGACCTCAAAATACCACATAAATCATCCTCATGGAGTCTACATCACTCCCAAATAGCTAAGCTATTACGGAACATTGAAACAACATCAACATAAACTCAAACCTCCTTCTCAGGTCACTTACAAAACACAGTCAAACACATAGTCAACATAAATATACTTATATATACATATAATTAGACCATAAAATTTATATTTATATATGAAACTTGGAATCCTATACAACTTCAATTTTTACACCATGAGAAAAGCCTACATAGATCGAAAGATATGACACAAAAACCAAACATTGGTCTTTTCCTTTACAAAATTCAAATATTCAAATTCAAATGGTCATAGTTAAACCTTAAATAGTTTATCTCATCTCATGAAATATTTAAATATTGAGTAAAAATGCACCATGGATTTCTAAGTATCATCTAGGTTTTTATCTTATAGCGCTCACTGTTCTATCTTGCTCAAAACCCCCGTGATCATGACACTCAACACTCTCACGTGCCTTCTAAACACTTTAACTATTAAACATCATGCACTTCTTACCATATCACTTTCCATGTACTGTTAGGTCAAAATTTTATGATCACCTATGAATCATTGGATTTTTATTTGGTCTTGATCTTTAACTCATGCAAAATAGACTAAGTATGGGGACTATTATAATATATTTGAGTAGCCAACTTTAAACCTCAATAACTTATTATAATTTTATACGCATGATCTAAAATTTGGACCATATGATCACCTTTCAAAGATTAATCTGTCAATATATCAAAATTTATTGAAATACTCATATAAGTGATATATATCTCCATTAAAATGCCTTCTCAAAATCTTCTTTTATAGAGCCAACTATGCTTAGAACTTTCTTGTGTGGCTAACTTTGCTCTTGCATAAATTTCATTGTACCTTGTTAAATGATATAAAATTTAGCACATAAGATCCTATAACATGGGGTATTTTATAAATATATCAATATGACATTGAAATATTCACATGTGTGAGATATGAAATCAACAAACTGCTTACTCGACTCTATTCAAACATAGATAACACTATCAAAATACCTGGGTGCCCAAATTTACACATGAATATATTTTGTCATGATACATCACATGACCTAAGACTTATTACATATAAACTAGGGACTATTTTCATCACAAACATATAACCAAATGCTCTTAACTCATCCACACATGGAAATTGTGACATCATTAAACTACCTACTTATATTAATACCACTGGACTAAAATTTCTAGATAAACATAATGAAAAACCAGATGAATATGACCCATGCACACGAACTATAAAAGCATATAAAACTTCTTATGTGACCTCTTGACATGCTCAATACTTCATACTCATCCCTAATCATGTCTAAATATTTAAAATCTGAAGGTCAACCAAGCCAACATCAAACACACTAGGATAAACACATTACACACTTTGTCTTGTTACTTAAACTATCTAAGCACTTCATATACTCACATAGAAACCTTCATGAAATTAGCATGACATAATTTACAACACTCTAAGCATCTTTCCCTTTGTCACTTATTTTAACAAACATCATTTAGATCACCTTCTCTCTCTTTAAGCTCTCTCACCATAAGAACTTTCTCCCGCTTTGACACAATGACAAAGTGGGCACCAACTAACCTTGAGGACCTAAAAATACAATTAATAGGAAAGGACCATATTATAAATATGATACAAAATCCCCCTTACCTTGAGCCTACCTCTTCTTGCCTTGACAACTTCCTCTTGCTCCATGCCAACACTCTTCTTTAACCAAACAGTGTAACCAATGAAAAAAGAACACACAAAACACTAAAATATGATGGAACTTAATTTTTTTTTAAGAGGGACCCACCCTATGATTTTTGAACAACTACATAGCTTGAGCATCTTCAGATCTCCACACACCATGAAGAACCATCATACAAGCTTACTAGCCTTCTTTCTCAAATCACCTCAAGGACCACCAATAGAACTTCATGCTACTCACCAAACATAAAACATGCTCTAAAATAAACTTTTTATTCTCCTTGAAACATACATACCTTTATCTTTTGTAAACACTGATAAAAAACATCAAATCTTCATTCTAGGCCTATCTAGACTCTTTGTAGCCCTACCTAGAACTTGTAGAGCCCATAACTTTTAGTAGACACATCTTCAAGACCTATAACTTAATATATAGAGAACTCTCATATTCCCCCTCAATCACACTGATTTTAATCACCTATCTCATCTTCTAAAACATACTTTCTTCACAAACTTGCTAGCCAATTAGGCCTCCATCTTGACAAAAACATGAATAATTTGAAAAAAACAAACCTTTAGATCTCTATGAAGATTTATTTGACAACCCATTTGGCCCATTAAACCTATTAATAAACCTTATATCTCAACTCATAAGGCAAACCACTTTTCAAAAAGAGCCCAAAACCCTAAAAAATTAAAACAAACAAGGTCAACAAACCTCCTTTTGATCAACATCCACCTCTAAAAATTCTTTCAAACCTGGAGGAACCCATCACACATGTTTAGAACAAAAATTGAGCCTCCATACCTTTTATAACATATACTTACTATAACCCATTTTAGGACTTGCGTACTCTTAAGCACAAACTGAGAAACATGAGAGGAAACAAAAAATCTCCAATTTGACTTCAACATACGTTTAGACAAAAAACCCACCAAATATAGCTATATAATCACTTTTAAATCACCCAAACATATCTTCCACCTAGTCATATCTTCTCTAACTAATATCATTCATCTCTAGCCTTCTAAGACCATCTTAAGAACACAACAACAACACTTGATTCTCCACTAAAAGGAGTCTCTTAAGAAGCATAGATAGAGACATCCTTTTCACCACAATGATCTAAAAAAAAGTGAAGCCATGAGTGGCCCACATCCCCTTAGTAACCAATATAATCCTCTTATAGTTATAAGAATTCTTGCTCTTATCCTTCTTCACTTTAGTTTGAATTATGACAGTTGGTTCCTTTTCTATATAACTTTCCTTCTCTTCTAAGATAGAATTGACAACACATAGAGAAACTATGGAATCTTGACATACATTTTCATTTAAATCATCCACCTTGAAGTTTGTAATCTCATTACTAGACACTAATAAATGGTGTTCTTTGCATGAAACTTACTCAATAACAATATGATGTTCACCTGGATCTATACACACTATAGAACTAGCCTCAGCCAATAAATTAGTCTTATCCTTGAGCTTGGTCTCTTTATTATCAACATGAGAAAACTTTTTATTTTCCTTTTCTATCTAGAAAGTTGACACATTCTCTACTTTAGACTTGTCAAAAAATGTTATCAACAAAAACTCTTAACTTTCCTTCACTTATGATCCTTTTCCACCTTGGTAAACAATCCACCAAGATTCTTGGACACAACAGGGTTAGTATTCTTAGTCTTTACTTCCTTAGGTCTCCA
Organism: Torreya grandis; assembly: GCA_037957365.1. NCBI lineage: Eukaryota > Viridiplantae > Streptophyta > Pinopsida > Cupressales > Taxaceae > Torreya > Torreya grandis. The sequence goes on along the minus strand of JARHVA010007687.1, from coordinate 154,571 downwards.
TACCATATTTTTAATCTTCTCATTTTTTCAGCCATCTTACCTACTTGATCCTTAAGCTTATCCTGATTTACAATAAAGCTTTCTAAAACAACTTTCTTATCAACCTCATGACTAGAAGAATTGGTAATGATTACCTTTAGTTTCTATATCTAAGTTTATCCTAGCTCAAACCTTATATGATCTATATATCCTTTGACATACTATGAATATCTCTTAACGCCATTTGGATAGAATCTAACAATATGTCCACTCTTTTGATAACTAAAACAAATAACATCATTCGTACCTTTTGATAGATTTAAACTATGATCAATATTTGACCAAAAATTCCTTCTATCATAGCTCCATGAATGTCCATACTTTAATAAATTCCTTCTATAGTCCTTATCTCTATAACCATATTTATTACATGTACAATGGCCATGAAATAAACTAGCATACCTTGCAACATTAGGTTGTCTAATTGACCTTATAACATTGCTCTTCAAGTTAGTATTCTCCTTCACTTGCTCAAGCTTCTCATGCCTCTTTTACATATTTTACAGCTTGTTCACAACATGCTCATGCTCAATCTTCAATGAATCCATTTCAACCTTCAACTAAGTACACTCATCTTATTTTATTCTCAGATTTGCATTTTTAGTCCTTAACTGATCCTTAAGAATACTTATCTTCTCTTTATCCTCTTTGGCCTTACATAGTAAACTTAATTAAAGATAACTAACTTATACTTTGAGACCTTTGATCATTTTCCTCATCTTATGATTTTATTCATTAATCTCCTCAAGTTTCATCTCATGCTCATCATGCTTGGGAAAAGAATTACTCTTCCTAGTCTCAATGTGACTAATATATTCTTCAAGACTTTTGACCATTAATCTCAACTCAAGATTTTATTTCCTCAACTACTTAGCCATCATGTGATACTTAGGATATCCTTCAAGATAGTAATCTTCCTCTAAAGGACCTACTTTGATACTAATTATTAAAAGTAGCTACTGATAAGGGGGGTGAATTAGTATATAATAATGCACATTCAATTACAAAACCATTCCATCATACATCAACTTGATATTAGTAACATAAACATGAAAGTACATTTATAAAAAGCATGAAAATGAGCATACAACACATAAACACATCATCTACATGAGAAACCCTCTTGGAAAATAAAACCCACTCTCAATCATAAAAAAACTTGGACTAATTGTCATATAAGGTATTACAAATCAGAGACTAGTTAAATCCTCCTAACCAGGATTTAGTGAAACATATATTACATAAGGAGAACCTTCCCCTAAGATGATAAACTCCTTTAGACTACTTGCCTTTAGTGAAACACCTATTTCAAAAGGAGTAACTTCCCTTAAGGAAGACCAAGTCTTTTAAACCCTCCTTTGAAATGAACACCTCCACCTTAGGACTAATGTCTTCAATGCTTGATGATGTACCTATAATTATCACTCTTCACCTTCACTTTTTCACCCAATACTCCCTATTGGCCAAAGCACATTACATACTTGTACCAACACATACAGATAAATTAGAACATATTACATATCCCAATTATCCCCACTCTCCAACTCTTCACTCACACTCACTTCACCACACCTATAAAAACTCTATCACCATAATATAAACCTAACCATGAGGTCATTCATGCATACCATACTCTAATCTACCTCACAAATCAACCTCTAAGCTCATAAAAACATCACCTATCCTTCGCTTACACTTCAAAACATCAAACCTACAAGAGTACTTATTATGACATAGAAATATAACCTATAGATCATACACATAATCATAAGCTATCTCTTCTCATCAACCCAACCAATGGGAAAACTTCCTCTCTTTTCTCCTTAAATATTCACTCTACTCTACTCACACAAGCCTCTTCACTCATCATCAACCTATAAGATCACTATTCTAACATCAAAATTATAACCTAAAGGTCATACAGATAGTCCAAAATCTATTTTTATCATCAACCCAACCATTGGGCACACTCAATCTACTCTTTTATTCACTTCAAAGAATATTATACTCACACAAGCCTCTATAAATATAGAAACCATCTAATTTGGTTTCATTATATATAGAGAAATCATGATAAATAGCTTCTTGGTTAGCCATTAGAATTGCCTTAAAACTTAAGTATTATCTCATATCAATACATATCTTAATTAAAGCTTCATAGGTTGGGAATAGCATCTATAGGTCACCCTTAAGTAGCTACACCTTTCAATTAGGCCCTTGTAGCTCTTATAGGTCTCATAGAGACATATTCACCCATTTATCACTTCATCAATCAAAAAAATGAACACAATACCACTTTAAAATACATGGGTCCATTAATTATGACCCTTAATACATCCTCAAATGATCATAGTCAATAATACACTCCTATGCATATGCTTAATCAACTCAAACACTAACCTAGTGCACAAAAACATCATGAATGAATACACAGTCAAATTCTTAAGCATTGTTCATAATTAATATTAATTGGTTAGAAATATAAAGACCAAAAATACCATATGAATGGATTATACAACACTCCCAAATAGATAAGTTATCATGAAACATCAAAACAACATCAACACAAGCTCAAAACTCCTTCTCATGTCACTTGCAAAACACAATCGAACACACAGTCAGCATTAGAGATCAATATATTTGTATATACATATAATTATATCTTAAAATTAATATTTATAAATGTGCCTTGGAATCATCTATAACTTTTATTTTTACAACATGAGCAAATTTTGCATAGATTGAAAGATATGGTACAAAAACTAGACACTGGTCTTTTCCTTTACAAAATTCAAATATTCAAATTCAAATGGTCACAGTTAAGCCTCAAAAAATTGACCTCATGTCAGGAAAGTAACTCCAAAAAAACACTTCTTAGGATTAAGAGTAAATTTATATTCACATAGTATTTTAAATATCCATTGTAGTGCTACTAGATGATCAGCCCTATTCTTTGATTTTCCAAATATGTCATCGACGTAGTCTTTGATAGTGTCATGTATCATATCTTAAAATATGATGGTCATATCTCTTTTATAGGTGGCCCCAACATTTTGGAGACCAAATGGCATAACATGATAACAAAACATTCCCCATGATGTGGTGAATGTTATTTTATGTCAGTCTTCTAGTACAATTTGGATTTGGTTATACCCTAAAAATATATCCATCAGTGAAAACATTTCATAACCTAATGTGGATTCAACTATCATGTCAATGTTTGATAGAGGAAATTCATCCTTGGGGCATGCCTTATTTATGTCTCTGAAATTAGTGAATATTCTAATTCCTTATGGCTTCTTGTTGACTAGTTCAATATTCAAGATCCATTATGAGTAGTCGATTGATCAAATACATCATACTTTTAATAGTTTTTTCAAATCTTTCTTCACTAATACAAAAATGTAAGGATACATCTTGTGCAATTTTTTTTTATAAGTTTGGCATCAAGATGTACCACAAGGTAGTGCACAACCAAGGTGGGGTCCAAACCTGGCATGTTGGAAAAGGCCCATGCAAATATATTAAAAAACACCATCAAAAGGGATGTAAAGACTTCACGTTCATCCTCAGTGAGGGATGTGCCTAATTTTATCCATTTTGAGTCATTTGGAGTCCTTATTTTAACTTTTATAGAGTCCTACATAAGAAGAGTTGAACCATCTTCTAGAATGGTTGGTAAAGATTTAAATTGGTCTACAATAGCTGAGTCCTCTGTTAAGATTGGCTCTTCAATTTTTCTTAGGCATGATGAATTAGAATCCCCCAATAGTAGGGATGGCCATGTGATAATTTTTTTTAGAAACTCTTGGATGATTTGATCAAGATCCTATTGTTCTTCAAAATTGAACTCAGACCCATAAGAAAGTTCATCATTGGTGGTCTCTTAAACCATCTTGAAGAATGATGAACACCCCCATCTAATGAAACCTAAAATATGTTTTCACCACTAGATTGGCCTTTTTATTTAATATTTCCCTGGTCCAAAAGTGCATCAAAGAAGTTTTCACTTTGGAACCTCAATGTTTTATTTCATTGTTTATGGCTAAGGGTATTCACCCATTCCCCAAAATAGGCTTCAAAATCCAATTTGATTGAGAATAATTGTTTGTGGTATCCCAATATAACATTATCCCTTAAGCCTAGAAAATTGTAGAAGGCCTCATCATTTTAAAACTTAGTGATTAACACTATTAATTCTTGTTGATCCCAATTTATAAGTTGAGGATAATATAAAATAAGTGGATTATGGTGAATAACTAGTCTAAAGGTACAAATGGCATTAGTGTCAAATAAATTGGTATTGGTTAGGTCATCAAAAGGGCTATGATCAGTCTCTGCTTTACTATTGGCATCATCATCACTAGTCATTATCATTTAAACATGAATAAGGTATATGGGGTCAACCCTAAATAGTTTAAATCCAAGACCATTATTCCTTTATACTAAGTGGCATTAATTGGCTCAAGTATAACTTATAGATTTAGCCCAAGGCCTCCTCCTTCATAGGCATGCTTCTCCATTATTTTGTTAGAAATGAGATACTTAGCATTTAGGAAATAGTCATCTAGTTTGTCATTATAAAACCAAGATTCATCACCTGTAAGCATAAGTTATTCTTGGCTAGTGGCTGGTATGAAAATGATAGGTGATGGACTCTGTAGTTTGTATTTGCCCTTTCTTTTCCATTCTATGTAAGGTTGTTTGAATTTAGGTTTTCCATTGGACTTGGGGTTCTATAAAAGTATATAAATATGGAATGCATTGTGGGTCAACTATTCCCCTAGGCTATTAGCCAAGATAGTATAAGGTTTACATATTTAGAGTGGTGGCATATTGGAAAGTGAATTAAGGGTATTTGGGTCAATGAAATTGGCCTTTAGTGAATCAACAAGTATTTCTTTCCCCTTATCCTTCTTAATAATTGGATTCAATCCAAAATGGTAGTTATAGCTTTGGTACTCAGCTTCCAAATTCTTGTAATATTCGTATGGATTCAAATCTCTATGGATATTAACCTCCATACTTGAATGGGAGAACTTGATACATTGGTGCAATGTTGAAGGTATTTCATGAATTTAATGTATCTAAGGTATACCCAATATCATATTATACAAAATATTGAGGTATAAAACATGGCATAATGTATCGTGGGTCAAAATCCCAACAAAAATTGGTAAATTGATGGTGCCTTGTGATTCCCATTCTTCATTTTCATATGTCTTGATTTAGATCATTTATGGTTGGATATCATCTATGGTATACTTGATAAGATTGATGAGATTGAGAGACACAATATTTAGACCCATTCTATTTTCTATGAGGATATGCTTCACTTTGTGTTATGTTATGACAACTTTGATATATAATAGATTGTTATACAATGGGCCAAAGGGTGACATATCCCTTTGGTCAAAGGTTAATTGTTGGCCTAGGGATAAATGTCCAACCAAACCTTGAAATTTGTTTAGAGATATGTCATTAGGAAATTTATATTAGAAAATGAACTTTGTCAAGATATTCTTGTGGATGGTGGATGTACATAATAAATCAAAAATAGAGATTTTTGTGTGTCTCCTATAATTATTCTATAATAAAGAAAATATTTTATTTCACATCAGTAAATGGCTTATTCCTATCCAAAATGGTGAGTTGGATGGCAGAAGTGGTAGATAGATGTGGGCTTGGGTTAGATGCAAGACCATTATTGCTAACAAAAGATGATGGTGGGGGACCTGATAGGACAAGTCTCAATTGTTAATGCACTTGTGTATGGTCATGATTTAATGATGATTCATAAATATGAGATTCAAAAGTAGTAATACCTATTTACTAGTATGTATATATGTGGTCTTAGGTCAAATACATATCACTAACATTAGATGGATGGCTGAAATTAATTAGCAATGGTCTTGTTTGGTTGGCATTTGGTCTCAGATTGATGGAAATGATATAAATGAAACCTCCCAAAACATGGCCTACAACCTTATTGTAGTCATGTAAAATTACATGGTATGTATATTGGTTGTTGACATAAATTTGGCCTTGTTTCTATCCATTCGATTGGAATTTTTGGTTTTATTATTGGTTTTGTTGATTATATCTCAGTTGTTGATATTATTTTTGCTACTGTGCTGGGTTTTGTTGTTGTTTTTGTTGGTTGTTATGTTCTGTAAATGGGTTTTGATAGATACTAAGGTTCTAATTAGATGTGGAATATCCATTATCTAATGTTATCTCTCCATTTTCCAACATATTCTCAATCAAATGATTAATTTACACACAATAATGCAAATTATGTCCATTAACCAATGATACCCATAGAATTCATTTTATCAATACCAATTTGGATAAGAAATGCCCTTAGGATAGTGATTTAAAATAGGCCAACTAATTAGATTAGTAGTGGAAAATTTGTGAAACACAAATTCAATGGATTTTCCAAGGTCACTAAAGATGCAATGAATAGCAACAATTCTCCTTAGAGGAGGGGTTTGCAAAGGCAATGGTGGTTGTATTTGTTGCACTAGTCTAGGATAATATAATTGTTGTGTTTATTGGTTATGAGTGATTTTCATATGTGGCATAGGCTGAAAAATGGTGTTTTTACCATTTAGACATCTCATGACTTGATTATTTCATTTCCAACAATATTTTTGTTATGATTAAATGGCTTAGAATTTTCATAATTGTTGGCTTGTGCTAGTTGTGACGCTTACACTTGGACTTGGTTTTAGTTTTGGTTTTAGCCATTTCCTTGGTTCACGGTTGCTTCTAAATTGACAAGGTAAGATCAATGATCTATTTGTTAATAAGGGCTCTTTTGATCAATAAACCTTTATCAATGATTTATTTGAAAGTGTGTGCACACTATAGTTCTAGATGGTAAGATATCTCACTATATAAATTCTTGGTAAGCATAGTGGATAATTGTTTGTGTGGTAAATTATGGGTGAATTGGCTTACACGTGTTATCCATCATTACAGGTAACTTTAAAAACTTTCACCAGCCTTCTATTTGGCTTGCATCAAATCTACCAATGAAATATCATGCTTAAGATTGTATAAGTGTTATATAAACTTGTCTGAAAGATCATCAAAATTAGAAACTAAATTCTTGGGAAATTTTAGAAACCACTCCAAAGCTTGTCCTACTAGAATCCTTTAAAATAATAGTATGAGTTATATGTCACTATAGGCCACCAATTGACAAGCAATAAATTATTCCATTAAATGGGCCTTGGCATCCCCTTTCCCATTGTATTTGTCAATTTTTGGTGGTTTGTACCCTAGAGGAAATGGTATTTTCAAAATAATCCATGTTGAAAGGGTAGGCACACATATCATACAACTTAACCATCTTGGTTTTCTTTTCATATTGGATGGTGGCAATTACATCCTTCATTTATTACAGTTCTTGAGCTAAAAAACCAGATGGAACATTGGTTTGAGGTGGAGGTTGGGTGGTAAAAAGTGGATTTATTTGACTAGGGTATAATGGAAGCATGGTTTGCTATGGAATATTGGTTTGGATAGGGAAATGACCAAGAATATGCATTCATGGATTATGATGTGATTCTTGGAATTACATGCATTGCAATGTGATATTCTAGTTAGGATTTGGTATATGAGTCTAGTTTTGGGGAAATTATGGCTAAGATGGAAGGACATGGCTATGGGTAATTTACTATGTCTATTGAGGTTGATTAGGGACTTGTTTTTGACTAGTCAAACCTTGTTGATTAAGGGGAACTTATGAACCAAGGCCATATCATTAAATTTATGGCATGTTAGGAACAAAAGGCAATTATTGCCTAACTAGTACTTATGGAACATTAGAACATCTTGGTTGTACGAACCCTTGTTAGGAGGTAGATGCATGTTGTATGTTTGGCATTTGTCACTGACCATTACTTTTAAATTATTTATTAGACATTATTTGTGATTATATTGGTATGTTGATCTATGACTGAAGAGGTATGTTCATCACTACCATGTAAGATAGAACATTGGTTCCTCATTATTGAGGTGGTAGAATGTTTTGCCTTTATTTCATTGCTATGTTGGATTGCACCTATGGTTTTGGAAAATTAGTCATCACCTGTTATGGTGGGGTAATATTCATCATGTTTTGTTGAGGCACAAAATTGGTCATTACTTGACTACTTAATCCTTGAGGTTGTGTGCTTGAAGAAGTAGTTGGTTGAGGATTAAAGGTAGTTATTCATAATTGGGAAGTAGAATTTACTACCCCCTACATTTTTAAATCACTTATGGTGTTAATAAAAGCACATTTTATTGTATACTAGTTGTTTGTGTATTTAGACCACATTGGTCTAGATTAGACATCACTTGCATATTGTCCACTATGTTTGGATCAATATTTTGGGTAGAAGCATAAGACACTTATTCAATATCTAGGGTATTGAACATATATCTAACTTAAGTGATTCATGTGAATGGGTCTATATCCAAATTTTATTTGTTTATCAACTTGATTATAACTCCTATTGAAGAAACTAACTTGATAAGAGGAGCATTTGACATGGTCATGTTATTGAAATTATGCACTAAGTTCAAATAGGTGTATTATGATGTCTGCATATATATAAAGTGGTCCTTCATGAGGACCTTTTTCTATGACAAGAATATGAGGGTCCTAATATAGAATTGGAATTATAACTTGAGGATTGATAGAAAAAGGCTTATTGAATGTTTTGATTATAAGGTATGTTTTAAGGCCCTTTTACTAAACTTGGCAAATTATTATGGGGAAAGTCTGTTGGAAACTTAACCCTTATCTCTGTGGCTCTAGTTAAGACTTCTTCCTTATTTTAAAGAAATTGATGATCAAACAAATAAGGGTCATAGGTTAATGTCATTGTAACATATCATAATTTTTGTTAGACTTGTTCTACAACCAGAAGTATATTAGCTATGTCTTGGGCCATTTACTCTTGGTCCTACTACAAGTATGGATGCATGTTGACCAAATAGTGGGAAAAATGATCTTATATTTGTTCCCCCATTTGATTTTTGTAAGGTGGATAAGGATCCATGTCACAAATGACATTATCTCCATAGGGTTCTTGAATAAAGTCATCTTGTACGACCACATTGCTATAACCTAGATTATACATGATGCCACTACAAGTATAGTGAGACATTTTTGAATCAATAGTGAATGCTTCATGATAAAAGGGGTTATAGTTATAAAAACTCTAAAAAAACAATGTCTAAAAAGACAAAAGGTTCAAACTCAATCTATCTTGGTAAAAGGATGGAGATGTATTTCCAAAAAGGGTATATGCTAAAACTTAGTACAAAACAACCTAATTCCAAATGTCTAACATTAAATTTATCACATAATAAGGTCAATTCAATGAAATAAAACCTAAATTCCCAATTATAGGTTTAAAATGCTTTAAGCAAGTCTAATCTAATAAAACAAAAATTTACTAGGTCTTTTGGCCAAATGTAGTGTCAAAAGTTAGAATCAAAATAATCACGTGCTAGAAATTTTGACAAAACAAGATCAAAATCTAGATTTAAAAACAAGGTGAGATATTTAACCTAATAAATATGAAACACTTTAGCATATACTAGGCATTTGAATTTAGACATAAACTTGGTCAATTGTTATATGGCATAAAACAAAAGGTATTTGGAGATAGTCTATTTTCTCCCAAATAAAGACACAAAAAAAAGTTTTCAAAGTGGGTAAAGAATTAACCTAAATTACAAAAACCAAAAGAGAAAGATTAGTGTCTAAGCCCAAATTACATAAGGAATAAATAGAAATCAATTAATATTTGGATTAGAACTTGTCCAGGTTAATTGAAAACTCCACTTAGGAAACCTGGGCATTTTTTTATCAATAATCTATACAAAGGTGAACATCATAATGGTACTAGACAAAGACCCAAAAGGCACACATGGATTGGTTAAAAACTTAGACTCTAGGCAAAACAAGTCTACAAAATGATTTGAGTAGTGTAACAACATTTTTGTACTATAAATGTATGATCGATGGTTTTTTTCAAGACTCTAAGGCAAAAAACTTGAAATGGATTGGGTAGCATAATGTTACCCTTTCCAATCAAGTGACACAGACACAAAGATTTTTCAAGAGACTAGGGTATATGTATGATGTCAAATGGATGGCATAACACCTCCTCAAACAATGGAGTGATGTGGACACAAAACTAATTTTAATGTGGAACAATTAAATAAATGGTTTTAGACTTAAAGGCCAAGCAAGTAAAGGAATGATGATAAAATACAACTACATATAATGTCCAAATCCCTAAAATTGATAAGGTTGCATCATATCATTGAATACCATCTATGTATTTCTCTTAGGAGGTTTTTAAGTTTTAATCCAAAAATAAAAGTGCATGAAGTAGTAGGGTTTTTATACATCCTTCTCCCAAGAGATTATATGGTGACATGGAACTTTGGGCTACTCACCCTGCATCAACAATATGTCCATGATAAGTGGGGTTGTTCTAGAAACTAAATTTTTAATCAATTATATGTTCCCAAGTGTGGCTAACACTAGATATGTCTCACATAAATTTAGTTCATACTAGCTAACTTACTATGCAAGGGTCTATTCCTTTGCATAGTGATTCCATCCATGTACTTCTTAGTGTAATCCCCTAGTTAGCCAGACCTAACTCAAGTATTCATTATTATTATAAATGTTAGCCACTCAAACCCATATAAATCATAGTATATGTGCCCTAATTTTACATACCCCATCATGGAACAGGGTTGAAACAGTGCTAGGAAATGAATTCTTGGGTTAGATCTTCCGTAAAGAACTCATGAGGAGGTTATGAACTCCTGCTCACAAGCCAAGTTGCATAAAATAAATGACCAAGTGAAAATACTTTAAATGTTATGTTTATATCACCAAAACTATATGGGCTTTAGGAGAGCTTTAACAACATTATTTTCATGCCTTAGATAAAGGCATAAATTGCAAGGAAGAAGTGATTTTGGTCACCCAATTTCCTTAAAGGGGATAGCGGAAAGCATACACATATCCTTCATTTGAAAAAAACAAACAAGTATACAATATCTAGCATAAAACAAATAATTGTTTACTTTAATGCACCAAATGGAAGTGTTTGTGAAATTCTTGACCCCTTGACCTTAGTTTCAAACATGTAAAATTTTCACATAAAAACTAATCATAAACATCTAGAATACTTTCAAGCACTAAAATGAAATGTTCAAGACTTAACTAAATTCATTTTAGGCACTAAAATGAAATTTTTAAGACTAAGCACTTGAAAATTTATGTCCTCTTTTTGGATTTGGTCTAATAAATTTTAGAGGGTTTTGGCCTACCTTGAATCAATTTCATGAATGAAAAAATAAGACATGGAAACAAGCTCTCAGGTTTTCTCTATTTTTGTTACACAAAGATTGACATCAATTCATGCATGGATCAATGTCAATTTATATAAATCAACATTAATCAATAAGAATCAACGTTAATTCCTTCTTACTTAAAAAAACAAATGAAAATAGAATACATTTTCTCACAAAAGGATGGTTAGCAAGATGATCATAAATCCCAAAAATAATATCAGATCTTAGAATAAAATGATTAGTAAAATGATATTTAGGCCCTTAGAAATAAAAAAATCTAGAAAGATCAAGAGAAACTTAAAAGGCACATTTTTGACATGCCCTATTATGCACATAAGGATTAGCATCGATCTTGGTGGATCAACATCAATTTTGGAATGATCAACATCAATTCTCTTTGTAAAATTGAGTGTCACTAAAAAAATAGATATAAAAAAACAAAGTAAAAACTCAATTTTTTTATTATTATCAAACATTCATTTAAATAACTAAGAGATGTACTTTTGTCTCCTTGATATTCAAAATTCTTTACGTCCCACTAGGCATGTCATTTGTGATCATAGGAATCTAATAAGGTAGATTAGATCAAGTGTTAGTTTAAGCAATAAAACTCAAATAAAACACACCGACACTAATACTTACAAGCCTAGATCTTATGGGTGAGATTAGTTAATAAAATACAAATGGAAACACAACTAAAATGCAAAGACCATAATCCTTACCTTCTTTGGGAGTTCCAAATGCATTTTTAAGTGGCTTGCTCGATTTGTGCTTCAAAGAGTCTTTGGAAATGGAGTTTGTGTAGCTCTTTCTCTCCTTGGCACCATGGATTGTGTTGACTTGATGTGTTTAGCTTAATATTTTGGCATATAAAATTATTGATATGAATCTCATGTAATAAAACTTGCATTATAACTCTATAACATCCAAGCTTAGAATTCAATAGGCAATGGCTTATATTTATAGCAAATGAATCTAACCCCAACCCAAGGTGAGTCAAGGTGGAGTTAAGGCTTGGAATGAGTTCAAACCTAACCTAAGTGAGTCAAGACTAACCTTAGTAGAGTTAATATTTTTCAAACAATAATGATTTGCAATGAATAGGCATGGGTCTCCAAAATGAGATATTTTAAAGATATTTTCAAAGAGCTTGACAACTCATTAAAGTCATGATGAAAGGATAAGATATTTCATATTTTTGAATTTTATTTTTTATTTATTCATTAATTACACATGGATAATTTAACTAGGCATTTAATTTGGTTTATATTGTTAATTAATTTTGATTAGCCATTTATCTCTTTCAATATTTGATATTTGTTCATGTGCCCCACTTAATAGGTCCATAAGCTAAATTAACTGTTGTGATGTCAAAAGGTGCTTAGGGATGAATTCATGAGAGGTTATTATTATATACAATATGATACCCCAATTAGGTATACCTCAACATGATTTATGCTTTGACAAATGATGCACAAGCAAATTTGAGATGTTTGGTGATTTCTAGGCTTAATTGACAATGGCTGGTAGGAATTGGTCTGAAGTCCAGTCAAAGGCCATGGTTGAAATGTTTAGGTGTCTATAATAAGATGCCCTTAGTGAATATGAGAATTTTGGGTTACAAAAAGATGATACCAATTTCAAAGTTTTTCCTTATGCATATATCTTCAACAAGTTATTGCTCACTACCAAGCTAGTGTAAGATGACATTCATGATCTAGTGCATTCAATGGGATCCAAAAATAAGATCACATATATTTTAGGGAATGAATTTAAACCTATTAAGACCTCCAAAAATACACAATCACTTAATACATATCCACATTTAACACATGGACCAACACATATTAAATTTATGATGTCTTGAAGGACTAGGTGGAGAATTTAGATGCCAAATGAGTTAACAAAACAAATGTAGACTCTTACACCGTTTTTACCTTCAAGAAAGGGATACATATAGGGATTATAATATTGGATTAGTTTTTTGGGTTAACTGACTATATCCATGTCAATATATTGTGCTTTCCCTTGTTGTACATAATCCTCAAAGGTGATTAGTTCCTAGACCTTGGGAACGTGATCAACTTAAACCTTATCAAAGTGGTGTTAAATACTTGAGGTGGAGGTAATTTTTATATGATGAAATACTTGGTGTATACTATTTATGCCACCATATATTTAATCCCTCTATGTTTACACCATGGGTTCTTAGAGGTGAAATGGTCTATGTAGTCTTTTATAAACTATATGACAACCATTACTAAAACCACATCCAAAATATTTATGAATCTTTCTACCCAGTGGTCTATATGGCCATCAATGAGGTAACCATGCCTCTAATATCCAACAACATTAGGGAGTATATCACCCACATTGATTACTACTAGTTTTATAGGGATGACACTATCATCTGAGTTGATAGCCTCCTTAGATCTCCCCTCTACCTACCCTATTAAGTTCTAGACCACTTGACAAAGTAAGAGATTGCTTATCAACTAGTTGAGGGCATCTTTAGTCACTATATCAACCACAAACATAGGGATTTCCCAACCTTCCCCATCAGCATTAGGAATCACATGTACTAGAGTTTATCCCCATTATATAAAATTGATACAAGTAGATATTTATATGCCTTAAGTAGGGCAGAGCATATAGATTTGGATTTACATGGCATCATCAAATCCCATGTCATAAAATATCAAGCTTGGCTCAACATCAACTATGACCACTTGACCAATGATGAGTATGAATTTCAACTTAACCTTGAAGATGGAAAGGAGGTCCTTTATCAACTCAATGATAATAAAAATAAGAAAGGAAAGTAGGTTCATCTTGGACCTATAGGCCATTTTTGGCCCATATAAGAAGCTCTTGCATGATTTGATTAAGCATATAGATTCTGATGTGTTTTAAACATTTAGAGCATCAATAATATTGTAGAGACCCTATGGGGTATCAAAAGTGCTTGGAACAAGCATGTAATTGTAAGGGATCCATTTGGTTCTTCATTGAGTTCACCTTTACATTTTGGATCTAGTGATAGAAATTACAAGTAGGTAGTTTATTGAGGCCATAAATCACATGTGTGGATGAGCCAAGAAGAATTGGTCATATGGGTTTGTTCATCTTGGTCTTTAGTTTCTATGTGACAAATATAAATTCCTTTGATAAAACAAAAATGAAGTTATGCATGTGTAAATTTGTCTCTTTAGTCAATTTTCACTAAGTTTTCCATACTTATCCATTTGAGCTCGACCATCGCTAGGACATCACAATAGAGAAGACATGGACCAACCATCTTTAACATTGAATATCTTCACTTTAGAAGCTCTTGGGGACATTAGATAATATGGGTTTGTTCCTTTTGACTAGAAGAACATCTCCTAAAATTTTGGTGCCTCCTCCATATTTCTTACACTTCAAATATATAAATATATAAAGTTGGTCAAAATGGATCTCCAATTTAAGACATTCATGCCAATGTCAAATTAGACCTTGAGAAAAAATTTATTTGTGCTTAAATTTTATGGTCTATAGAATGTAAATCACATTCTATAGAACATCAAATGATGGTCAAAGAGACATCAAATTTAAAGACAGAGCAAAACAAATCATATCAATCTTAAATTTGATGCTCATGTGACCATCAATGATGGTCACGTGAATGTCATTTGATGAGAGTGTGAACACCAATTTTTAGGGGCATAAACTAGATGTTGGCTTTCAAATTGTGGGTCCTATTAGATCAATGGTTAGTGTTTGATTAAACATTTAGATCTAATGGTAAGTAGTGGTCAAAGAGTTAGAAAATCCCAAAGGCAAATGTATTTGTGATAAGTATGAAGGACACATTTAACGAGTAGATGATCAATGATTAATAGGCCTTCATATAGTTTGAAATGAATAAAATGAATTGAGTCAACTTGTCAATGAGCCAAGTTGGAGTTTTATTACCCATCATATTAAATATGAGCTTAGGATTCTTGACAAAGGTTGGGAAGCTATTTTTGACCATGAGGCATAAGGTTTTGCAAGGTCTTTCAATGATTTTGAAACTGGTTCAAATGACATGGAGTGGTTAATATGATATAGTAAGATACAAGGATCTCACACATATTTATCACCTTTAAGGTTAAATATGGACCTCTGGTTCATATTTTTGTTTGTGCAAGGTTATTTTTGTAGAAATATTCACCATCTTAAGGAGGATCCATGTTGCATATACATCTTTTTAGTTCTTATAGAGGAAAGATTGATCTTTTAGACCTGCTATAATATAGAAAGTGATTTATAGTCTATAAGTTTGTATTGATATGTAAACTATAGGAAAACCAATAGCCTTAAATTGGTTTTCCACCTATAGATAGATCTATGATCCAAACATGAAGATAAAGTAGAGATATAATTAATGCAAAAGATCTTCAATCTTTAGCATGGTCATAGTCTCAAAAAGAAACTACCTAAAAGGCATCAAGCCATGATTCAATCAGATCCATGAGCATGAGGTTTTGTCTTTAAGTGAGAGATGGTGTGAAGGATCAAAGGAAAATTCTAATATTAGGAACTACAACTAAGAGTATTTAATGCATCTTTGAAACCTTTAGGAGCCTTCTCACTCAACAGGTCAAAAATTTGGCAATGTTGCCATTGGCTAAGGAGTAAAAGGTGATGACTCAAGTTCATTTAATGACCTATGAAAAGTGTTCTTTTCTAATATCATGCTCACACATCTTTCCCTTTAGTTTCTCTTATTCTAAATATCCTGGTCTCTTTCCCATTGAAGGGGTTCTCAACTTTTATATTTTTAGCATTTTATTTTCTAAGACAAGGATACTAATCGAGACTCTTGCAAGAGTGTGCTCATTTGATATGGTTAAATCATGTCAAAATATTGTAAGAACTACCTTTTGAAGTAATAGGATCAACTCTTTGCATGTCTCTTATCTTTAATTAGTGTTTAGCATATTTGTGTTTGGTAAATTTGTGAAAGATAATTTTATTAGTTTGTTGTCCTTCTGCTTGCCTCTTTGAATGTGTTTTCAAGATAACTTTCAAGTCTAAATTAGTGTTCTATTTGGAACCTTTTCCATGAAATATTTATGCAATTAATCAAATTATGAGATTGAGTAAGCCATAGTTGTCTTTTTACCAATCCAGTGTGTATTCAAGCTTATGTGAGTTCCCATTTAACTTTATTGCATCACCCTTTTAGCTTTATTATGAGACCTTACTATATTTATAACCCTCTTCTCTATGAAACATTAGTTTAGCATCAATTTTAGGTGAGCATCAAGAGGAAGCTAGAATTATCTAGAGGTTTAACCCCACCATAGGTTACCCACAGTCTAGGGTTATCCCAAAGAGCTTGAAGAATCCTCTCCAAGGGTGTAAATTAAGCCTATAATAGTTTTGGCATGCCCAGTGGGACATACTTCTTTTTAAAAGGAATATTGTGAAATCTAGAATAAATTGCACTAACTGAATTAACTAAATTAGTTAAAATCACTACAAGAGGTGATTATTTATACAATACTAAAAGAGATTAAATCTCCTAATCTATAGGAGATTACAACTAATCACACCTAGGAAATACCTCAAATAAATAACCTATGTCAATCAAAGGTTAATAACACCTTGAGACATTTATTACAATACAACTAGGATTAATTAATTATTCTAACATTCCCCCCTTTAATTAATCATAGCCTGAAGAGAAGAAGAGAGAGAATTCCTGAATGCCTCAAAATTGTCATGTGAAAGTGACTTCATGAAGATAAATTCACACTAATCTTGAGGGGGGAAATGCTGGATATGTATGTTTTGTTGTTGAACATGTTTAGGTATGAAATGAAACACTGGATTACAAACAAGATGTAGAATGCCCTGATTGTCATAATTTAGAACTGTAGGCTGAGTCTATGGAACTTCAAGTGCTAAAATAATGTGATGTATCCATATAAATTCATAGATAGTTCCTACTATAGAACAATATTATACCTCTGTGGAAGATCTAGAAACATAATTATTCTTCTTACTTCCCCATGAAATTGAACCAGATCCTAGAAAGAACACAAATCCAAAAGTGGATTTCCTATCATTAATAAAAGCTACATGATCTACATCCATGAATCTTTTCAAGAGCTTATCATTCTTCTTATACTCTAGGCCATACTCAATTTTACCTCTAATGTATCTCAATACCTACTTTATTGCTTTATAATGTGATACCTTTGGTTCCTGCATAAACTATGAAAGATAGCTAATAACATAACTAATATCTAGCCTAGTATATGTCAAGTAAATGAGACTCCCAATCAACTACCGATAGAGAGTAGCATTTACTTATGGTGATGGATTTGTAAGAGACAACTAAAGTCTTATCTCCAAAGGTGTTGCAATAGGCTTGTAGTCCATCATCCTAAATTTCTTGATAAATGTCTTGGTATACTTCATATATGAAACAAAAATGTAATGTTCCTTCTACCATACCTACAAAATAAGATAATAGTATAGTAGCTCAGGATTTGTCATGTCAAATGATCGCTTGAGATCATTCTTAGTTGTATCGATCAGCTTCACTATGCTACCAATGATGACTAGATCATCAACATAAATAATCACTATAAAAACCTCCCCCCATGATCTTTAAGGTAGAGGTTAGGATAATATGGACTCCTATTTAATCCATGTTGTACTATATGTTCATCAATCTTATTATACCAGGTTTGAGGAGTCTATTTTATCCCATAGAGAGACTTGATAATCCTACACTTTTTATTCCTAATTAGGTGCCATAAATCTTTTAGGTTGAGTCATGCAGACTTCCTCTTTCAAATATCCATTAATAAAGGAACTTTCTACATCCATTTGATGGAATTTCCATCCAAAATATGCATCTATAGCAAAAACCATTTTGAAAGTCTTTATCTTAGTTGTGGGAGCAAATGTCTCCTCATAATCAATGCCTTCTTTTTGAGAATACCCTTTTGTAACAAGCCTTACCTTGTACTTATCAATACTACCATCTACTTTGTACTTGGTTTTAAGGACCCATTTACATCAAATATGTTTCTTCCTTGGTAGAAGATCAACAAACTACCAAGTGTTACTCTTCATCAATGACTGATATTCTGCATCCATGGCATCTTTCCAAGGTCTAGATTGTAGGGCTTCTATTACTATAGAGGGCTCATATGTTTCTTGAAAAATATTCAAAAGGGCCATATTGACCTCTTTTTAAGCCATGATTTGAGTCCTCCATATTGAAGTGGATGTATCTAGTACTCCATCCAAGTTAACATCTTGTATAGTACTTATATACCACTTGGGCATACACTAAACTATAGGTGGTGGTACTAGAGGTCCTATTTGACTCTCTTCCTATTCACTTTCACCATCACTATCTAAAAATATTATATGACTTTTGCCTATATCATTTGATTGTGTATAAGGTGGATTGATTCCACTCTTTTCATCAAATGCTACATCTCTATTGATTAGTACTTTATTTATTTTTGGATCAAAGAGCTTGTATGCCTTTGATTGTGCACTATAGACCACAAAAACACATTCCTTTATTTTATTATACAAATTATTTATTTTCTTCTTAGGAACATGAATATATGCCTTGCAACCATAAAATCAAAGGTGAGTTACCTTTGGTTTATTCCCTATCTAAGCTTAATGTGGTGTGATTCCATTAAGAGCTTTGGTGGGTAACTTATTCAACAAGTAGATTACAGTGTGACAAGATTTTTCCCAATATGTATTAGGAAATTTTGCATCCTCAACCATGCTATGAAACATTTCCACAATGACCTAGTTACATTTTTCTACAACTCCATTCTATTGAGGTGAATATAGAGCTGCCAATTGATGATTTATTCCATTCGCATTGAAGTGAAGCCCACAAAGTTATAAGGACTATATGGACTAAAGAGTTATTTGTCACTATTTTTCCTAAAGATTGAAGTGAAGCAAACAAAGTCATAACTCTTCTAAGGAATGATTCTACTTTTTCATCTAATTTGAGCTTAATAGTGTGCAATTGGCTCTAAAGATGTAAGATTTGGTTTTGATTCTTAGCTTCATAAATAGTTTTAAGCTTATCCCATGCATCTTTTGTAGTTGTATCACTATGGATATGTACCTCATCCAAAACACCAACCATGATTATCAACTTATCCTTTTTATTAGCCTTGTCATATTTTTGTTGTTGATCAACATATATTGCATGTCTGACCCATGTGCCTTTAACTACTAGCCAAATATCTTCAAACTCTAGATGTGTTTGTATATTTGTTTTCCATGCTACATAATTATTACCATGAAGCAATTATGTGTCAGCGAGCACAAAACATGGTCACAAACCAGACATTTTGCAAGTTGTGTATGACACATAAATAAAAGTGTGTTTAAGTGTAGAAATGAAATATATATTTAAAAAACATAAGGAAAATGCAAAAATGCATATAAAAAGATGGCAAATTGTGTACTATCACATAATGGATGTCGAAATCTACCAAAAATGCATCCAAACAAGTAATGCAAAACTAGACGTCAATTTTAACCCAAAATGCATCCAAATAAGCAATGGAAAATTGGACATCAATTTCAACTAAAAATGCATCTAAGGAACAAATAAATCCAAAATAAATTACATTAACTGAATTAATTGAATTAATTAAAAGAACTACAAGAGGTGCTTATTTATACAATACTAAAAGAGATAAGATCTCCTAATCTATAGAAGATTACAACTAATCACACCTAGGAAATACCCCAAATAACTAACCTATATCAATAAAAGGTTAATAAAACCTTGAGACATTTATTATAATATAATTAGGATTAATTAATTATTCTAAAAGATTGATCAAATTTGATGCGGATTTGATCAAATTTATAGTAGTGAAAAAGAAGAATCAACACTCTAGTGAAGAATAATAACTTTGGTGAAGAATAATAGCTCCATCTCATGACAAAGGTAACAACAAGGTCAGCTTCAAGAGGTATTCCTTTTTATTTTTTTTAACTACCTTTAAATTTAGTAAAAATATTAAGGTTTTCCAATACCCATCTATATTAGGAAATTTTTACTCCTAGGTCATTTCCAAGGCCTAGCCCTACAAGAAGCCCTGTATTAACCCCTCCCATAATAATGACAACCCTTAGAAATTTTATAGCTTTTAATGGACAAATACCTCTATCCCTTGCTCACTATGATCCTATCCTAGTTGCATCACTCCAAAGTATTCCCTATTACACTAGAGACCAAGATATAACACCTTCTAAGCACCTCATGGATGTAGCCAACTTTTGTAATATCCATAATGTCATTGAGGAGAATGTAGCTATTAGGCTACTAGCCACTTATTTCAAAGGAAAGCCCTAGATTGGTATAAAGGCCTTGTTTCTAAATATATTCAAACAAGGAATGAATTAGGGGAAGGCTTGTGTAAAATATTTCAAGAAAAAAGTGACCATTTGTCACTTTTAGAACAACTAACTACCATTAGAAGAGATCCTCATGAAGTCATGCAAGACTTCAACACAAGGTTCCAAAAAACTTGGGACATAATCCTAGTCATATTTAGAAAAACCCCTAACTTTGATTTATTTTATTATTTAAAGGATTTAAATAGTGACATAGTAGTGATGGTCCAATCTATGGGAGGAAATATAATTCCAAATGCAAATGAGGTGGATATCAAGGTAAAAAATTGTCTAGTTCAAGATGAAAAACTTACACCCAGCCCATCAGTGCCCTTATTTCTTGAGATCATACCACCTCCTATTGTTATCCCTCCATTCAATGTCATTATTATTATACCAACAATTGTTATAATCCTTGCACTAAAGTAAGAGAAAGCTTCTACTAATGGATCTATTGATTCACTAGAGCAAAATAACTTTCAAGAGATCAAAATCATGTTTCAATCTTTGAGGAATGAGATAGTAAATGTCAAAAGTAAAAATTACTTCAATAGGCCTTATCAAGGTTTATATCAGCCTTTACAATAGGCCTCCATATAAGGGTAACTACCAAGGTCAGGGCCAAGGTCAAAACCAAAGACAAGGGCAACATGGATACAATAGGCAGAATAACTTCAACCTTAATGTTTCTAAAACTTCTAACTCCTTGGTCCCAATTCAAAATAATGTGGCTTAAGAAAAAAATGGTACCATACCTTTGAACTAGTCCTTTGGTCAACATATTGTCCCAAATATTGACCTTAACAAAGCCTTCAATGATCAATGGTATCAAGCTGTTAATTTTGGATATAACCAAGCTCTCATGGCCCAAAATGTAGAGGTACCTATGATGACTATACTAGAATAGCCTCCACAAGGTGAGGGTCTAATCAGGGACCAAATTAGCTAGATGTTACAATGATGAACTATGAATGAGAAGATTTATATGCACCTAGCCAATATGCTAGTTCTAGCTAGACCTATATTCTAGTGGTAGTAAACACAATATTTAAAATAAGGAACGTGGATAGTAGTTGAAAAACATTCAAAGATATTCCTTCCATTAATTCCTCATCAACAAATCCAAGTGAACATTTTATCACTCTAAAGGTTCTAGTCCCCCAAAAAACTCAGAGCCAAAGGAATATTTTTGTGCTCTAAGGACCATAATTTCAATAAGTAATAGTGGTGACTACAAAATCACAAGCAAAGGTTTGTAGTTCACCCATAAACATTGTTTAACAAATGAAAAATTCTAATGTGAATGTGCCCATATGGGATATGATCTCCATTCCAAGCCAAGTAGACATCCTTCAAGAAGGGTTGGCAAAAATCAATGTTACAGGTAAGCCACCAAGCAAGGTGGATAAAGTTATCACTAATGATGCTAAAGGGAAATCAAGTAAAGTATTCAAATATCCTCCCTTATATATTCTATTAATCATTATCAACTCTCTAGTGCATAATTTTTTAGTGTATAGTGGGGTTAGTACCTCAGTGATGCCAAAGTCCATAGCTAATTAGCTTGGTCTAAAATATGAGACACAGTCCAAGGGAGTGTTACAGCTTGATGGTTCTTCTCCTATATCATCTAGTATAATCCAAGACCTCAACATAAACTTAAAAGTTTGTCCTATATATCGATGGCTCAAGATGTATTTAACTTGGATGCGCCTCCTCACTTTGCTCTATGCTTGTCTAGATAGTTCACAACAAAGATAGGAGGCTATATTGCATAAGACTAATCCTATATAGAATTCAAGATAAGGTATGGAACCGAGGTGTCAATCAAAGTTGAGACCATTGCAAACTTCCATACATAACCCTATGGAATAGATAATTTCAACATCAATTACACCATCATTGATGATGATGAATTTGCAATAAGGAAGGATTTGAATACTCATTTAGAAGAGGTACCAAACATGTTCTTGGAAACCTTTTGGTAGACCCATTAAAAGGTGTTAAATAAAGGGAATTGGGTGTTTTTTGTTTGCATGAAGAGAACCATCCTATGCCATCTCTCATGAGGACTCAAGAAGATTGTAGTGGTCTATGGAAGTTGTTCTTTGATGGCTCAAGGAGAAAACATGAGGTGGAATCAGGTGTCATGGTAATATCCCCTTCAAATGATAAGTACTCTTCATATAGATTTTAATTCAACTACTCTTGCAATGTAGTATAATATGAAGGTATCATTCATGGCCTTCAATGGGATAATAAGAGAAAGATTAAGTAGTTGTAAGTCTATGGGGATAGTGAATTGGTTATACACTAATTTAGAGGTCAAAATGCCACTAAGAACCATTTGATGAAGTCTTACAAGCATAAAGTGTGGGACCTCATTAAAGACCTTGAGGCTTTCAACATCTGATCAATGCCAAGAGGCCAAAACCAACATTCTAATAGGCTAGCAACTATGGGGACTCATTTTGACATCCCCAATGAATATAAAGGGACCAAGGTTCAACAACATGTCAAAGTGGTAATAAGACCATCAGTACCAAATAATGAGGCTCACTGGTATGTCTTTGAAAATGATAAGTAGATTGCATGTTTATTACAGCAAGAAGTAGAGTTCTCCTCCCTCAACCAATAAAAATTGTAGCATCAGTATGGGGAGTAGATTGTCCAATTATGGTACAATAAGCTTCCTAAAGGGATAGTCACCCTAAAAGGCCTCTTTCATGAATGGGACCATATGAGTAAGGATAGAGTAGTAATTTTAACTAATGAGGAGAACCATGAAAGAGTTATTATATTTGAATACAAGCTTCTCAAGCTTGGAAAGGTAAGTACTAAAGTTGAAAAGCATGCTTTCATAGAGCTCTATAAGGAATATGCAAAAAAAAATTCTTGGAAATAAAGTGACCTAAAGGGATTTGAACCTAATATATCCCAACACATAATAGAGCTAGAGGTTAATGCCAATCCTATCAGGTAGAAGTAAAGGCCCATAAATCCCAAGATTGAAGTGCTCATGAGAAAGAAGTTTCCGAAGCTTATGGAATCTAGGATCATCTTCCTAATAAAACACTCCTCATGGGTAGCTAATCTAGTACATGTCATAAAAAAGAGTGGGGAGATCAGATTTTGTGTGGACATTAGGGATTTTAATAGGGTCTTTTTAAAGGACCATTACCCTCTACCATCCATAGAGCAACTCCTATAAGTAGTTTCTAGTTAAAAATGCTTCTCTCTCTTAGAAGGATATTCAAGTTATAACCAAGTGCTAATGAGGGATGAGGACTAGTATAAGACTACCTTCACCACCAAGTGAGGGAATTTTATTATTAGAATATGCCTTTTGGATTGTCTAATGCTAGGGAAACCTTTCAAAGGGTTATGGACATGGCCTTCCAAGGACTAATAACTCAAATGGTTTTAGTCTACGTAGATGACATTATAGTCTTCTCCAAGAATTTTAGTGAGAATATGGACCATCTAAAGCTAATATTTTAGAGATGTAGAGTGTTTGGGATCTCTTTAAACCCAAAAAATGTGTGTTCTTTGTGCATGAAGGCAAACCTCTAAGTCATATTAT
This sequence comes from Torreya grandis, assembly GCA_037957365.1. NCBI lineage: Eukaryota > Viridiplantae > Streptophyta > Pinopsida > Cupressales > Taxaceae > Torreya > Torreya grandis. The sequence continues at coordinate 130,132 of JARHVA010007687.1, read as the reverse complement.
TTCAAAAGAGGGATTATCCATTGACCCTAATAGAGTAAGTGTTATCTTATCCTTATCATTTCCAAAACATAGAAAGGTAATTTAGAGATTCCTTAGGAACATCAACTTTGTGAGAAGGTTCATACCTTGTTTTGTAAACCTGATCAAGCCTATCATTGCCATGATGAAAAATATCCAAGTGTTTACTTGGTATGATGAAGGAAAAATAGCTTTTAAAGCCATCAAGTAGGCCATTTCCCAAGTAACATCATTCTTGAATCCTAATTTCTCATAGGACTTCATCTTGTACACCTTTGCTAACATTGACAACATATCTTCTATGTTGATGCAGAAGAACAATAAAGTAATTGAGCAACCAATTACATTTTTTAGTCAAGGGCTAGAAGGTTGTGAAATGAGGTACACTTTCATTAATAAGTAGGTTATTTCAGCCTTGAGGAGCCTCAATAAGTTTAGGCCCATGCTCTCCAACAAAAGGATCCATCTTATGGTGTCTCATCTTGGAGTTAGGGATTTCCTCCTTAACAAAGATTTGAATGAGAAGAGAGCAGGATGGATCACAAAGGTCATGGAATATGATTTAGAGATCAAAGTCACCAAGATGGTTAGGGGAAAGGACTTGTGTGAACACATGGTGAATGACCTCCAACAAGACAAGGAAGTTATTTTGGTGACCTAAGATAACCCATAGGCAAGTACACTTCCACTTCAAAGGAGCTGGCTTCAAGATATGGCTCACTTCTTGGTAACATGAAAATTCCCCCAAGGTTTGGATAGAGATAAAATAAGGTATTTTAGGTTTCAATATATACTTTATGCATTATTTTAAGGTGTTATTTTTATAAATGACCTCAATGGGGTACTCTTTTGATGCATAGATGATGACCAGGTGACCAAACTCTTGGAGAAGTTCCATGATGGACTTACAGGGGTCATTTTACACCTAAAACCATTGTAAAAAAAGTAATTAGGGTTGGTTATTACTAGCCCAATCTTTTTAAAGATGCTCATACATGGATTATAAAGTGCCAAATGTGTGCCCTCTTTATAGGAAAGTAAAAACTATCAGCCCTTCTACTCAATCCTATTTTGGTGGAGTAACCCTTCATGCAATGGGGGTTAGAATTCATAGGGATGATAAATCCACAATCAATTTTAGGGAATAAATGGGTGATCACTAAAAATAACTACTTCACTAGGTGGGTGGAAGCCATTTCTTTGAAGGAGGCTAGTGAAGGTGAAATCTTAGATTTTTATGATAGCCTTGTAATCAGGTTTGGTATCCTAGCCACCATAATTTTTGATAATGGATTGGAATTCCTTGGTATGAAGACAAGTGAATGGGTTCTCAAGATGGGCATCTACCTTAACACTTCTTCTAATTACTATCCTCAAGGAAATAGACTAGTTGAGTCCACAAAGAAGAATTTTCTAAGGATCATCAGGAGGACCATGGAATAAAATTAGATAACATGGCACACCAAGCTAAAGACAACCTTGTGGGTTGATAGGGTGACTCCTAAAATTTAAATTGGTAATTCTCCATATGTTATTATGTATGGAAGGGAATCCAAATTGCCTATCTCACTTGATATGCCTTCATTAGAATTATCCCATCAGCTTGAGTTGATGGGAAATCGGTCCATGAATGTGTAAATGGTAGAACTCATGGAGATAGAAGAGACCAAGGACTTTGATATGAAAAATTTGGAATCACATCAATATCAAGTTAAAAGGGATTTTTAAAAATGAGCCATAATAAAGAGTTTCAAGCAGGGAGACTTAGTCCTCAAATGGGACTCAAATAAAGCCAAACTAGGTAACCATACTAAGTTTGACAGCTTGTGGAGTGTTCCTTATTTGTTCTATGGATGTAAAGAACATAATGATTTTTAGTTTGCCCAACTGGATGGAGAGGTAATACCCATCCTAGTCCATGTTATTCATTTAAATCCCTATTATTGAATATCATGAAGACATATTGTACATGTAAGTGCCTTGTGAACCTTTCTTTTCTATTATGTTGTTCCTTTTTCCAAAGTGCCTTGGGATTTTTATTATGTTTTATTTCTTTTGATCCTTGTTACTTCAAGAGGGGTTCATCTTAATTGTAGAAGATAATGACTCCATGCCTAATGGACTAGATAATAAAAATGGCCTAGATTCTCAAAGCATATCAGGCATGCTTCCCTATGAGTTGCCAAAGATATTGGCCATTTTTGGTCCACATAAGAATCTCTTGCATGGTTTGATGAAACATATAGGTTCTGATGTGTTTTAAACATTTAGAACATTGACTATATTTTAGATACCCTATGGGGTATCAAAAGTGCTTGAAACAAGTGTGAAAATGCAAAGGATCCATATATTTCTTCATTGAGTTCACCTTTACATTTTGGATCTAGTGGTAGAAAGTGTAAGTAGGTAGTTTCTTGAGGCCAAATCTCACATATGTGGATGAGCTAGGAAAAATTGGTGATATGGGTTTGTTCATCTTGGTCCTTAGGTGCTACGTGCCAAATCTTAGGTACTCTACTAAAACTTAAATGAAATTATGCATGTAAAAAGTTAGCTTTTTAGTTATTTTTCACTAAGTTTCCCATATTTAGCCATTTGAGCTTGATCATCACCATGACATCATAATGGAGCAGACATGGACCAATCATATTGAACATTGAATATCTTCATTTTGAAAGCTCCCAAGACTAATGGATCAAATGGGATTGTTCCTTTTGACTAGAAGAACATCTCTTGAAATTTTTGTGCCTCCATGTTTCTCCCACTTCAAAGATATAAACCTATAAAGTTACTCAAAATGGATCTATAAGTTAAGATGTTCGCACCAATGTTAAATTAAGGTTTGAGAAAAAATCTATCTATGCTTAAATTTGACAGTCTATAGAATGTCAATCATATTTTTTGGAATGTCGAATGATGATTGGTGGGACATCAACTTTAAAGATAGAGAAAGAAAAATCCTATCAAGCTTAAATTTAATGATCATGTGACCATTAATGATGGTCACATGAATGTCATTTGATATGAGAATAAACATGAATTTTTAGGGGCATAAAATAGCCATTGGATTTCAAATAATGGGTCCCAGTAGATCAATAACTGGCATTTGATCAAACATTTAGATCTAATGGTGAGTGGTGGTCAAAGAGTCAGTGAATCCCAAAGGCAAATGTGTGCATGATAATTTTGAAGGATGCATGCAATGAGTAGATGTTCAATGATCCACAGGCCTTTGTATAGTTTGAAATCAATGGAGTGAGTTGAGTCAACTTTTCAATGAGCCAAGTCAAACTTTGAGAACCCATCAGATTAAACATGAGCCTAGGATTCTCAATAAAGGTTGAGAAGGTATTTTTGACCATGAGGCATAGGGTTTTGTAGGGTATTATGACACCTTTGAAAATGGTTCAAACACCATAGAGTGATTAATGTGATATAGTAAGATGAAAGGATCTCACACATATGCATTTCCTTTAAGGTTAAATATGGACCTCTAGTTCATATTTTTACTTGGGTATGGTTGTTTTTATAGCAGTATTCACCACTTTAAGGAGGATCCATGTATACATATACAAGTTTTTGGTTCCCATAGAGGAAATATTAGTCTTTTGAACCTATTTTAATATAGAAAAAGTGATTTATAGTCTATAGGTCTATACTGATATGGAAGCTATAGGAAAACTAATATCCTTAAATTGGTTTTCCACCTATAGATAGACCTATGATCCAAACATGAAGATAAAGTAGAGATATAATTAATGTAAAAGATATTTAATATTTAACATGATTTTAGTCTCAACAAGTAGCTACCTAAAAGGCACTGAGCCATGATCTGATCAGAACTATGTACATGAGGTTTTATCTTCAATTGAGATATGGCATGAAGGATCAAAGGAAAAGTCTAGTATTGGGAACTACAACTAAGAGTATTTAATGTATCCTTGAAACCTTTGGTAGCCTTCTAACTTAAAAGGTTAAAATTTTGGAAATGTTTCCTTTGGATTAGGAGCAATAGGTGGTGGCTTGGGTTCATTTAATGACCCAGGATAAATGTTCTTTTATGATAGTGTTCTCACACATCTTTTGTTTCAATCTCTTTTCTTCTACATATTTTGGTCTTTTTCCCATTGAAGGGGTTCTTATCTTTTAGTTTTTTAGAATTTTATTTTATGAGACAAGGATAATCATCAATATTATTAAAAGAGTGTGTTCATTTGATATGGTTAAACCCTATCAAAATATTGTAAGAACTACCTTTTGAGGCAATAAGATCAACTTTTTGCTTATCTCTTATCTTTAATCAGTGTTTATCATGCTTGTGTATGGTAAATTTGTGAAGGAGATTCTTCCTAGTTTGTTGTCCTTCTACTTGCCTCTTTGAAGGTGTTTTCAAGCTAATTTTTAGGTCTATATTAGTTTTCTATTTGGAACCTCTTCCATGAAATATTTATGCAATTAGTGAGATTGTGAGATTGAATAAGCCATATTTGTCTTTTTGCCAATCTAGTGTGTGTTCAAGCTTATGTGAGTGTCTATTTAACTTTGGTGTGTCACTCTTTTAGCCTTTTTAAGATCCCTTACTATATTTATAACCATTTTATCTATGAAACATTAGTTTATCATTAGTTTTAGGTGAGCATCAATAGGAATTTGGCCTTCTTTAGAGGTTTAACCCCACCATAGATTACCCATAGCCTGGGGTTGTCCCAATATTATAGCTTAGTTAGAGAGAGCCTAAAGAACCCTCTCCAAGGGTGAAAATTAAGCCTATAATAGGACCATTAGCCCAAAATAGGCTATAAGATATGTTTAAGTGACTCTTCAAATTTTAAGGAGGATATTACAAGGGGTACCAACCCCTTTTCCTCCTTGACCATCTCCTCCATGAGTTTCACCTCCCTAGTGTTTTACTCCAGTTCCACCTTTCATGGCTTAGGAAACTTAGGTTCAAGTGACTCAACCTTAGGAAACTCAACCTTAAGTTATTCATGTTTTAATATTTGACATCAATAATAGCCTGGAGATGATCCCAAATCATGAACACCCATAGGCATCCATGAAAACTATGTCCCCTACTCCCATAGTCCTTTAACAACCTAGTAGAGCACCCCATGGTTCTCCTTTCCCTCAATGACCCACCTAGGTGGCACCTCCTTTATTTAAAATTTCATCCCCTCCATAATTTACCCAAGTGCCTCTAGCTTTAGATATACACAACATCTTTACATACCAATTCCCCTTTACTTAATTCATTCCATTAGAAAGGATCCCTGTGACTCATCTTAGACCTCCAACTGCTTTAGTTTCTAAACTTTCTACACCTCCACTAGTTTTTCCATAGGTTTATCCACCTCTAGGCATGCCCACTTTAGTAGGCTCAGCTCCACCCCCAATAGTAAGTACACCTTTGTGTGTAGCTCAATCAACCTTGGCTATATCAATAATACCTATGATCACTCAAGAAAATCCTCCATCATCCCCAACCACCTCTACCATTGCATTGCATTCCACTATAACAATACAATTTAACTCAAATAAGAGCCCCAATAAGAAGCAAAATTTATCTCCTATTATTCAACCCCTTATTTCTCCTCATATCACTTCTAAGCCTCCTTTATCCATTGTCCCAAGCACCCAAGGTTTTGGATTAAATCATATAATTTCATCATTCCTGCTAAATGCCCCTCTCCCTGGTGTCATGACCCCATAGGTCAATTTGACCTAGAGTTAGTGACAAGCTCAAATGTTCCCATGGCTTCCCCTTTCATCCTACCTCCTTTCACCCCCATTCCCCCTCTTCTTCCATTGATCACATCCTTCACTCCCTCTACCTCATCCATTCCTCCTTCACCTAGGCCTATACTTATCACCTCCATATCTACCACCCCATTAACACCCCATTCTACCCTAGGAGTAGCCACAATATCTCAATCAATCAAGATGATTATGTAGGGTGATCAATAAGTGTAGTGGGATTTTGATCAAACTTTAGGGAACATGAGGAGGATCCTCATGAAAAATTTCATCTAAGAAGGAAACCCTATGGTCTAATAGACTCAATAATACATATTCTCTCTCACTATAGTGAGAACTTCCATAGGAGAAGAAAGAGTGGCTAAGGGCCTAGTCTCTATGCTCTCAGTCATACATGTCTTATTTAAGAAGATGATAGAGGACATGTAGGAGCATGTCTAAGAACTTGAATCATAGGTAAAGATTTCCTTCCCTATAGAAATAATCAAATAAGTTAAGAATTCCCTCATGTATCTTTTATTAGCTCTAAGTGAGGTGGTCAAAACACTGATCGATAGTAAGGCACATCACCTAAGGGCATAAACATATTTAGAAATAATTGCTCTAGTGGAGAAAAAATATAGAAATATTACTGTGATCATACACAAGGGCATGTTCACAAAGCTAAAACCCATGCCCATCTTAAAACTGAGCCTTTATTATACATACATTGGGAACATGAGGAATTCAATCGAGGAGTGGAAAACATTGGCACATATGGTGGTGGATCCTTTGGAAAAAAAATAGGGAAAATATGTTGGCCTATTTTAGGGAAGTTAACATCATTATGTTATTCCACCTGGATGGTACCTTTATAGATAAAGGTAAGTTTGGAGTTCACTTGGGTCACTTCAATCAAGCCATAAAGAGGAAATAAGTGAAATCTAACAAAGATGGAACCAAGCTAGTGATGGAACTCTCAAATTAGTACACTAAAAGCATCATCTAGGTCTCAGAAGTTAAATTATCCCTAGAATCCCTACTCCAGGTGTATCAAATATTGATGGCCTAATCAGAGGTGATATTTTGGGAGCCACTAATGAATTTGGCCAAGTTGGACTGATAGTTTTACTTGGTGTTAGTTTCAATGGTAGATAAGGAAACACAACCAAGAAATTGGGAGGAATATCTTATCCAATTCATTATCAAATCATCTGAGTGCCCCTTGAGCATCTTTTGGGACAGTGGAAATTTTTTTATTTATTTTTAATATTGGTAGTTACAACAACTTTGAGTGGCCATGTGTCCAAGGATTGGAATATCTTTCTATTTAGAGGCAAGCCCCATACTCTATATATTAAAAAATATAATCCTTTGTAAAGTTCAAAAAATTATGTAAAGGAACTCTATTCAATAATTAGAAAGCTTTTATTTATTTTGATCTAGTTTTCTACTCATGAAGTGTAATTAATTATTTCTCAATTTTAAATGAATGTTTATGCATTAGGAGTGATTTTGTGCTTATGTTGTAGAGATGAATATGGTGTTTAGATTATTCATATGAGAGTGTAACCCATTTTATGTTATTTTCATTTTGTTGTGAATAATTTATGCTTTATGCACTTTCAATTATAAAGTGTATTAAAATCTTTATGTTTTAATCACTACAAATATTTTGATTCTTTACAGTTTGTAAAGGACCTATGAGTAAAATATTCATATCAGTGTCCATTTGAAACTTTCCCACTAAGTGGCTAAATTTTATGCAAACAATGAACGAGGCACACAATTGTATGTATAATTATGACTTGGTACATTTAATTTCTCTAATCATCAATATTATTTGAATCACAAACCCCCATTTTTTGCCTTACCCATCTCTCATTTTTATGTTTATTTAGGAAGTAAGACTATCCCCTAATTTATAAAATTAATAAGGTTTGGCTAAATGATAATAATGATTAAGGGGTTATCCATTTGGTAATGAATTCCAAGTGTAACAACACACATACTAAGCCTTTAGTGGTAATAAATTCTACTCTCTAAGTAAAACAAGATTAAACTACTCGATTCTTGGACCGAACCAACAATAGTCCTAAAGTTAATGAGGGAATATATTTATCCCATGTATTTTCCCCACTTTCCCCCTATGAAACACTCAAAATCATGAGTGCCTTTGGAATTCAAGGATCTAAATATTGATAATAGGATATAGGGTCTCTTATTTCCAAAATTTGATAAAACATATCGGTGAATCCATGTATTGATTGAATATTATAATACCCTAACCATAGATGTTATTAATGTTTATCTCATGATTTAATTTATTTCCAATTGATACATTAGGTTTTTCTAATTTGGTAATTTCTTTGTTATAATAAATATTATAGGGTCTCTATTTCATATTTTTTTCAATCCAAAAAACTTAATTATAATTATCTTAGACAAAGTGCTTTATTAAGTTGTACTCAAGTTCAACATTTTCATATTTTAGTTTACAAAACCATAATGGTATAATTATTTAATATATTGTATGACATAGATAAAAGATAATTAATGGGTTACCTTATAAGGAATAAATATATGCAAGATGTGTTTATAAAAAATTCAAGAGGAAATAAATAAAACATCTTAATGCCAATCATCTAATACTTCTACTATTGTGGGTTCTTTACCCTCTTCCACATCATTAAATATAAATTTTATACTACCATTTACTATGGGGAAAACTTAAGGGTTTAAATATATTAACATTCCAACTCTTACTTAGACATTTTTAAACACCAACTTTAGTTAGCCCACTTTCTTCTTCTCTCGATGTACAATACCTGATGCATAAGATTTAATCTTTGCAAACTAAGGTATTACATTTAGATCAAGGAGATTTAAAATATAATCAAATGATTGATTCTCATAATATACTTCACACTCCATTGGAATGACATATTTCATCTTATCCATTACCAACTAATTTTTAGGCACCTAAGCTTACATTCTATGATGGAAAAGGTGACCCTAAGTAGCACTTGAGAGCTTTCCACACATGTTTAGACTATGCATCTAAATATAGGTTGTTGAGTAAGTTATTTCTTAGAAATATAAATGAATATGCTCTGAGATAGTTTTATGATTTACAACATCAGTTAATGAATTAATTTAATCTATAAGTATATTTTTTTATCACACACTTCTCAATCAACATAAATGAGAAGGATTCCTACACTCAGATTACTCAACTCAAGTAGGAATCTAATGATCCTATTGTAGAGTATATCTTAAGGTATATGACCATGATATCTAAAATGAAAAATCCTATAATAGATAAAGAGTTCCAAGATATATTAAATAAAAAAATTCTTCCACCTTTGCATGAATCAATTATGTTCAAGAAGTTTCCAACATTAAATATTTATGTCATACATTTAAGGAAATAAAAGTCAATTTATTGGAAATAAACAAGCTTAAGTATGAAAGGAATCCTATTTCTACTTCTCATGCTAAGAATATGAGTAATAAACCATACAAGGTGAGACAAATTAGAACACAAATGATCAAAAGGTCATAGTGAGTGTAGTTTCACAACCTACTCCATGTATATTATTATCAATTCCTATAAGGAGATAGTTTACCAAATTACTAGAAACTCCCTACAAGGTTTTACAAAAGTTATTATAATGCAAATTTATATCACTCCCTCCCATTAAATAGGTTTATATGAATAAAACTCTTAAAAAATTATATGATCATGATTTTTTTTACAATTACCATCTAGAACCAAGGCATACTACTAACAAATGCATTAGTTTGAGGTACAATATTTAGAATCTGATAGATGAGAACATCATTGATGTCAAATACCTACCAACAACACTAAGGCACAACCAAGCAATAATCACATAATGCATATACTCATTGATAATTTTTCTAAGCACATAGGTTAAGAGACAACATATACATCAAGGGTAATTACACATAAAATTTACACCCTCCATTAGTTTCTTATCATATAGAGGCACTCTATATCTTAAATGGAATCATTAGTACACATACTATTTCAGTGCCATCTAGGCCACTCATCACATTTTTATAGCATGAATTATTTATGATGACTTTGATTTACATTCTTTATTCATTAATGATTATATTGATCATCTACATATATAGAATGCCATGGTTCATAATGAATCAAGTGTGAATATGTGTAACATCACACTTCTATCACATCCCAAGTATACACACAAGGATATATATCTTTTGAAAATAATGATGAAATGGTTTAATGGTTACACAATTTCTATTGATGAGTTCACCTTACCATTACAGGTTGGTCCAACACATGTGTTCACCATATTTAAACTAATACCTAGTGTAAGAGTATTCAATATGTTATTGTTACATCCTTAGATTTATAATATTAATGTAGTTACATATTTGTTAATGAAGTTATCATGACTCATGATATTTCATATGAATACCCTCTACAACCAAATATCAATGTTCTTACATAATAGTTTTTAGTTGAGAAACCTCATGTGGTACAACCTACTTAGAAAACTTATTAGAAAGTGGCAACCCTTCTAAGTAGACCAATCCTTGAAAGGCCACTTAATCAACATTTTTTACAAATTCTACAAGATCATATTCCACTTCTATATTGGCATCATAGGTAATTAAATGTTTTCTATATAAGACACTATTTTAGAGTTCTCACACTCCACGATGGATTTCAAATATCCATAAAATTCATCATGATACACAACATACATATCATGCTACAATTTATCATCATGATAATGGTATTCATGGTATAGAATCATATTAGTTTTCATATTTTGAGTTGAGATTAGTTACTTCACAGTGGTATGATACTCTCCATTCATGTGAGATCATCATTTATTCATTAATAATGGGACCTATTGATAAGTGAGTCCATTGAAATACTCAACAATTAGTATCTTTCCTTATATTTATTAGTTCACATATGCAACACATACAAAAAATAGAATATTTCATAAAATTCAAAAATTAGAACCTATGCATGATTATGTTTAGTTTATTTACATCAATTAATTTGTGCTTAGGTTTTAGCTAACTATTTCTATTTAATTTCATATCATATATGCTTCACAAGTATACATGAGTAATACATAACATATAGTTTGTCATTGCTAGATGTAGTTAAAAGTGATGATATTGTTTTAGGCCTAGAATTTTTTTTAAAAATAATCCAACCAAATAGTAACACATTGCACTAATATCTAATTATATAAGACTTATCCCAGTGAGCATATGTTGTACTCTTCCAAATTCAAGCCAGTCATAGGATCTCTACATATTTTCTATATTATATTAGGTTCAATGGCATAATTCTTTTTCATAGTTTTATAGTTTTATGACTATCCCCATTGTTCCTACTTTATACTTTACATTGTATAAAATATATAATTTTTTATCACTTTCATTCGCATTGATATCTTATTGGATACCTGAGTTGTTGAATATATTTATGTTATGAATTAATTATGTTGATCAATTACATATACTCATGCATGTTTTATTCTATGCTTCATGTATTTTGTGAATTCACTATTTGGCTTATGGGTATTTGAACATGTCATTAATTGTGGATCTAAGCCTTCATTGCTTATCTCTATGCATGTTAGTGAAATTTAAACATGTCCCTTGTATGTGTCTCCTTGGCCTTCTATTACATGTTTTGTGTGCTTTATGTGTAATCTTTATATTTTTACATCATGGCCATGACACTTTTTTCTCATATTATTGAGTTTTAATACCACAATCAATATCATGCATCTTCTCAATATTTTAATTATATCATTGATATAATTCATATTTCCCAAGTTATTCTAATCAATTTTTGTTATCTTCAGTATATGATCACTTATTTGCATGTCATAATTTCTAACATCAATTTAGACATGACATTATGTATGGTTATTTATATATGCATCTTCCATCCCCTTTTGTTTAGTTTATATATGATGATGACATGTTCCTCCATTTTATCATTACTACTTAATTTACATATTTTTCATAACACATTTCACATAACATTTTATTTTGAGTTAGGTTATAACACAAGCTCTGTAATAAACCTCAAAAGAGAGGACATACATAGTGGCCTATATTAGATACTAAGCTATAACAACACACTGCACAAACAAAAAAATGTAGTTCTTACATAGTTGATCATGATCCACATTTATAAGTTATATATAAATTAGTATTAGATAACAATGCTTCATTTGGATAAGGGTGAAGGCCGATTGCATCTAAAATAATGCATTATCGTCCCAACAAGAAAAAAAATAATGATTTTAAGAAATTATCAAAAGCATGAGAAATTAAAAAATGGTTGGAAATAGGTACTCAGAGTTATTTTATATGGATACTCAAGTTTATCTTAGATTTTTATCAAATTAGGGGCATCATGCATGACATGTGTTCTAGAGTTTGTATATATATCTTTATAAAAAAATAAGTTAATATTATTTAGCCCCAGAATCTATATGTACTTAGGTATTAGGTTCAAGGGCATGTGCATGGCACATGACCACCTCCATATTCAAATTTTCACCACTTTCATAGATGGAATAATAAATTATGTCATTCTCCATGATGTATACACCAAGTTTAAATTATTCTCTTTTTGCACTAGTTTTGCACTAGAATGATCCATTGGAATTCATACAAGGATTTGTTGAGGTCAACATACCTCTATTTCTAAAAAATGGAGACCCTTGTGTCAAATTGTGAAAATTTATACCTTAAAGTTTAAAATTCACTTGATTAGAGTGTCACTAGCATGTTGACATAGTATCTTTATTTGAAGATCATCCACACCTAGTATGGTTATCATTTTTGTGCCTAATTTTGGTGTAATCATGTTAAAAATTGCTAACATTGGATCTTTGTGTTTTAAATTATAGGTTTAATGGAGCCCTCCTTGAATGGACTATGTCTGGATTTTATGGTTTATTGTCAATTTGGTCTTTTACTAGCCTTTGATCTTTAAAAGTTTAGTTGAATTCACGCTTAAGTTCCTTAGTTTAAACTCAATTTGGTGGGAACATTTTATGTGGGATAGCTTTAAATATGCCATGGGATTAGTTTAATTTCTATTCTAAGGCTTACTTGTGTATATTAACATGATGAGACCTTAGTCTAATAGTCCATACTTGGTCCTTTTTTTGTCATATGATCCCTTGGTCTATTTTACTATTGGCATGGTTTAACCAATGCGAGGTCCCTTGTAATATCCTAAACTTAGGTTAAGGTTTTATTACATTTATATAATGAAAAACTTAGGCTAAAATCTTTATGTTAGGTCTTTTATATTTCATGGGTCAAATTTTATGCATGAGATCTTTTATATGTTCTAAGCCTTGGTCCTAATCATATTTAATAATACAACTCAAACCTTAGGGCATAATTTTTATGCAAGGTCCTTTATATTAAATGCCTATAGATCTAATGAACCACATTAAATTAGGCTCAATTGATCTAATGAAGTGAGAGTAATGGTTGAAAATTCAAAGGACCTACTAAGCTCTATGAGGGTGACAAGTGTCACCATCATGGGAACCTAGTACAAAGATATAACGACTCATAGGCCCTTTCCTAGAGTCAATAAGTCAAGAGCATAGGAGCCATGAGTAGTTGCCAAGTGGCACACACATGAGCACCTTTTTTAACATTAACTTAGACTTAGAGTAGAATGAACAAGGAAAAGACAAGTGTCAAGATTTTAGGGAGTTAAGTTGATTTGATGGTCACATGGATGTCTTTCAAGTTTGTCTGAATGTCAAAATTAAGATCAGAGATAAAACATTAGGGGTTTAAATTATGATGGTCATGTGGACGTCATTGATGTTCATGAGGATGTCATTGATGATCATGTGAATGTCAAAATTATGATCAATACGAAAATGATAGGGGATTAAATTATGATGGTCACATGCATGCCATTGATGGTCATGTGAAAATAAAATTTAACCTCATAAATTAGTTGTTTAAAATCAAATATTAGTGGGCCCAGGTAGATCAAAGTTTAGCATTGATCTATATAGTTGATCTGATGGTGAAAGACATATAAAGAATTTTCAAAGGAATGAGTACATGACAAGTTTCAAGTTCATAGGAGTCAATGATTCAAAGCATTAATATCTATGAACCATGTTGATCCATGTAAAATTGATCTAATGGTGTGAGGGAAAAAAGGATTTTTAAAAGGTAATGGTCATTTTTTTAATGTTAATGAGAAGGAAGGCCATGAAGCCACATAAGCTATAATAGTTAGTTCAAGAGATTTTAAAGATCCATGACAAGGAAAAATATATATGCATGATTTGAGGCACAATCCTCACTTAATTTTGAATGGCTACCACCATTAAAGCACTAAAAAAACCTTTAGAATAGCCCTAATATAAACAAATCTCTAGTTCAACTTTGTCACCACCCTAATCAAATCAAAAAGGTTTAACTACCATTAATATGATTATAATTCAATCCAAAATCGAAGTGTGATCCACTAGTGATCATTTTGATTTAAATTCATAGCCTTCACAACTTGAAAAAGAATTTCGTAGGAAGATGTGGAGCTCCACTTGATTTCATCAGCTAGTGGGTCCCAAAGTTAGATGAAATAGGAATATTTTTTTTGTAACCAAAAATATATATTGTTTTGATTTTGGGCATGTGTAATTGGTAACACATCTTGCCTATAGATTAGACTATTAAAAAAGATCATTTTTTATAGAAGGTGGTAAAAAGGACACTTGTCTTATACACATGTACCAATGTAATGGTTAATAACTGACTGAGATACTTAATGGGTTGTGCATATAAGGAAGTATTATCAATTTTAAATGGGGAAGTTCTTAGAGCCAAAATTACTTTGTAAACTTGGATCAAACAATACAAGCGAGGAGTTTTGTAAAGTTTGTTTAGTATCTGTTTGTGTGTTTGATATCATGGTTTCTCTCTCACTTTCTTGGTCTAATTTCTAGATTCAAATGGTTATTAAAAATTATTGGTTTGCATATTTAATTATAGAGTTTTTAACTTGTGCCCATGCTAGGTTGACTAAAATTTCTTAGGTTCATTTCATTTTCTTTATCTTTCTTACATTTGGGCTAATGTTGTTTACTTATAGGGGTAAAATCTTTAAGGTGAACCTGATTCTTATTTGCATTGTTTACACCTTTCTTAGAAGCTTTCTTGATGTGTGATAGGATTTGAGCTCATGATACTTCATGTTATACATTGGTTAAGTACATGCTTAGATGAAATCTAAACTTTTTCATGATGTTTGGAATGAAGATCAACAACATTTCTTCTCTACCCTACCCTTCCTTTTGCTTTTTTTATCAGATCACCTTAGTTTAGCTTCATTGTAACTATTCATCTTAGATCAACTCTTAGATTAGTTATTGATCATAATTCATTTTCCTTAGTATAGAATACTTCATATTTTATATAGATCTACTATTTGGCCATGGTGACTCCCAACCACTAACTAATATAAAATATTATGAAACAGTTCACTTATTCTACATCTATTCCATCAAAGATAATAGGATTATCATAACCTATAACTCATGAATTTAGTTCTTAAGAATTATAAAATGAGAAGTGTTTATTAAACACTTTTGGCACCTATGGTACATATTTAGGCATCAACAAGAGGAGCTTCCCTAGCACTAGAAGGAGGGCCTTAACTAGATCTTTGTGAATTTGTAGAATATTTGCTAATTTTAGTGTTTTTTTATTATCAAATATTAGTGTATTTTTTGCATATTTGTGTAATTCTTTTCTCAAATGTGTAAATATCATTGATCTTTATGGTTTCAAATTAATTTTTGGGCTTCCTTTAGCCAAAGATCGATATTATTTGAATATCTATGGATATTCATGCAAAGGTAGTTCAAGCTTTATGTATTTCCTATGTTTAAGGTTAATAATAGTTGTTTTGTTCAAATATTGATTATATATTTATAAATTTGATTTCATCTAAGGTTAGAGGTGTCCCCCTCATTCATAATCTATATAGATGTACCTTTGACCTTATTTAGTTAAAAATAGTCATGATTTACATGTATTTTTGCAAAATTGGTTTAACATGCAAACTTAATCATTATTCTTTGAAAAGATCAATTTGATGCATCATATTTTAAATAGGTTTAAAATTACACAAAATATAACTACCATAAGTAAGATCATCATTAAGGTATGGTATGGTTAGGCAAATATTCTATCAATGTGCCTAGCTAGATACATGATCTTCCTTGAAATCCTAATAATTATCTGCCTTCTTTCAGTCTTAATAAAGTTGTCACAAGTGAAGAACATGCTAAAATATTTAAGGATACTTTAAGACTCTTAAATTTTGTTCATGAAAATGTAGAATGTATATTTTTCCCATTTAATTTAAATGATGTTGCATATAAATGGTTCATTAACCTTCTAGAGAATTACATAGCTAGTTGGGATGATTTCAATATAATCTTTATTGATCAATTTGGTAAAATCATTAGTCCATGTATTCTATATCAATAATTCACCACTATTAAGAGAGATTCTACAGGTCCATTAAAGCCTTTAATGCTAGATTTCAGAAGATGTTCAATAAAACCATAGCCCCTTATAGACCTGATGAGGCTTTAGCCTTACATATTTACAAGGATGTTTTGTATCCCATAAATTATGTGTTTCTTAAAAGGTATGTTGGATCCATGAACACCTTAACACTAACTTATGCTGAATTTATAATAATCAATGATCAAAATCATCCCCAAGGTCAAATGGCATACTCCATCCCTAATCCCAATTAGAATATACCTACTTTAAACCAACCTCTAGTTTAGAACCAATTATTATTGAGTAATCCATATCCTAGACAAAATTTGGGGTTCTTGAATAGCATTAATAATGGACGTAATCCAAAAAATCATAAAATCCTAGTGTCCACAACCAGTAGTACTACCCTAATCCATATTCTTGAGACACCCAAAAACTTAAAAGAATTAGTATTATAAATGGTTAAGAAACTAAGCACTCACATTATTTAGTTACAAAAAAAAGTAGGAAATATAGGGGAAGGATCTAATATGATCTATGTTTATCAAAGGTTCAATAGACCTATAAATAGGTTTCATGAGACTAGCTATAATGGGTCATTTGAGGATGTACATGAAATGAATCTTTGTGATATAGTTCTAGCTGATCATTATAATGTCTCTAAAGCTTATCAAAATAAAAGAGACACATCTGAAACTATTCCTAACAAAGATAATATTGTAAGAACATATGGCATGTTAAGGACATCTATATCCTTTATGAAGAAGAAACTGAACCTGAAGATGCTCTAGAAAAAGGAATAACCATTCAAAATGAGTAACCCCATGAACAAGATTAGATATAAGCTGACCCCTTTTCAGAAGATAGCTATGAGGACCATTCTTATGGGGTCATTGGTGAAATTGAGGACATATCTAAAGAAGATAACTAATGGCAACATTTATACCAAGATTTTTTTAAAGAAATTGAGGTATTCCAAGACAACAATGTCATTCTAAAGATCCCAAAACAAAATGAGGTGGGACTTAAATGGGTAGAAGAGATGCATTTCTTCACCAAATATGAATATGAATCAAGTATAATAGATCAGTAATTCCCATATGACTTCATAAAAAAGTTAGGGGTATGGGACCAACATGTTTCTAATGGTAAGATCCCAAAAGAGTATCATTCAATTGACCAGGATGAAGAAGCCTTTTGGGATGACATGGAAGATTTTTGTACAAAGATTGGTATTCCATTTCCACCTTAGGAAGACCTAATGAAGACATCAATCTAAATATACTAGTTGAGCTACCATCACTGAGTGAAGATGATATAAGCCATTATCTATCTATAGATGAAGTAGAATTAATGCTCTTGATGCAAGATATGAGAATTTTAGAAGAAGATGATTGGATCTTGGATCCATACCTTCAATCCATATCCTTGAGAATAGAGGTGGGAAGCCAAGTTACATCATCTAGAAGAAACATGCATACAAGTGTTCTTGTCTAAAAAAAGAGGTCATTAGATGGAAACAATCATGATTTAAGATTCTATGGTCGGCTAAAATCCTTCTATTTGATCCTATAGGTAGGTTATTTATGTATCTAGTGTAGGTCTTAGTTTAGTTCATTTCTTATTCTTTCCTTCCTATCCCTTGTTTGTACATAATTTTGTATATATTTCTTTGCTTTTCATTTACTTTTTACTTTGTTTCTTTATGTTTGTGTGTGTGATTTATCTAATTTGTTCCTTGATAGTAATAAGTCCTTTTGGACAACCCTTAGCTCAAAGTTCACATAATTATTCAAGAACTCCACATTTCAAAAATGCAAGTATGAATCTTAAGCATATGTTGACCATGGATTTGAAATATGAGCTTGATGTTACAGTTTAGAGAAACTATTAAGGACTAATGGATAGGTTGGTTATTTCATAAGGTTTTAAACCTTGTTTTGATCTGAATTTTGTTTTAATAAGGATTACACATGTGGGATGAAAGCTTGAATTATTATAACACAATCATGTTTATACTTAACAAACATCCTTACTTGGACAAAGGTTACAACCATATGGTATTTTCTAAAGATCAAACATTTAACCAAATCCATAAACCTAGATAACCTAGTTCCCAACCTTTTCTAGAAAGCCTAAAAATGATCTAAAAAATACAAAAATAAGAGATTATTATAAAATTCAAATAAATTTCTAAGCAGAGATTATTCAGGTAATCTCCACTAGGGATACAAATGCCTAGATAGAAGTAGAGCAAGGCCTTAATTGGAGCCAAAGGTATCTTTGTTAGGGATATGGATGTCTAGTTAGTAGTAGAGAAATGCGGAAGCCTTCCCTGAGCTAAATCATGGTTCTTAATGAATATCCAAATGTGTTATAAGCTAATGTTAATGGTTAAAGTCATGAAATATAGAAGTTGCTCTCTAAATCCCATGGAAAATAGTAAGTGAAATCAAATCACACACATAACATGTCTAGGTTTTGATGTTTGATCTCAATCCTACATGTGCAAGACTTGTTTCAACCATGAATTGATCTATATAATGGAACTTGATCAAGTGGACTAAGTAACCTAGTTATTTGTCTAAACCAGTCTCTGAATTCTAACATATTACTATGTTTCCCTAGAAGTTGCCATTTATTGAGATCAACATACCCCCATTTATAAAAAATGGGGAACCTTGTGTCAAATTGTATAAATTTGGACCTTAAAATTGAAAATTAACTTGATCATAGTGTCACTAACATGTTTTCATAGTACTTTATTTGAAGATAATCCACACATGTTATGGTCATCATTTTTGTGCCTAATTCTAGTGTAATCTCATGAAAAATTAATAACATTGAATCTTTGTGCTTCAAATTGTAGGTTTAATGGAGCCCTCCTTGCATGTACTATGTCTAGATTTTGTGGTTTAATGTTAATTTTTTCTTTTACTAGCCTTTGATCTATTAAAAGTCTAGCTGAATTCATGCTTAATCTCCTTGGTTTAAACTTAATTTGGTGGGAACATTTTATGTGGGAGCACTTTAAATTTTCCATGGGATTAGTTTAATTTAATTATATTAAGGCTTAGTCATGTTTATTAACACAACCAAACCTTAGTCTAAGAATCCATGCTTGGTCCCTTTTTTTATCCTGTGATCCCCTGGTCTATTTTATTATTGGCTTGGTTTAACTAATGCAAGTTCCCCTATAATATACTAGACTTAGCCTAAAAGTTTTAATTGAATTTATAAAATGAAAACCTTAGGCTAAAATCTCTATGTTAGGTCATTTATATTTCATGGGCCAAAATTTATGCAAGATATCTTTTATATATTTTAAGTCTTGGTCCTAATTGTATTTAATAATAAAACTCAAACCTTAGGATAGAATTTTTATACAAGGTCCTTTATATTAACTTATGACTTTTATTTATGCTTGTAGTTCCAATGAACTGAATTAACTTAGGCCTAATTGATCTAATGAAGTGAGAGTAATGGTTTAAATTTTAAATGACTTGTTGAGCTCTACAAGGGTGATAAGTTTCACCATCATGGAAACCTAGTACCAATATCCAATGACTTACATTCCCTTCCCTTGAGTAAATAAGTCAAGAACATAGGAGCCTTGAGTAGCTGATAATGGAACATGCATGAGCACCTTTTTTAACATTATATTAGACTTAGAATAGAATAAATTAGGAAAAGACAAGTATCAAGCTTATAGGGAGTTAAGTCAATTTGATGGTTTTGTGGACATCTTTGAAAATCATATGAACATCAAAATTAAGATCAATGATAAAATATTAGGGGTTTAAGTTCTGATGATCACATGGATGTCATTGGCATTCACAAGGACTTCATTGATGATTGTGTGAACATCAAAATTAGGCTCAACAAGAAAATGATAGGGGAGTAAATTGTGATGATCACATGGATGTCATTAATGATCATTATGACATCATTGATGGTCATGTAAATGTCAAATTTAACCTCATAAATTATTTGTTTGAAATTAAATATTGGTAGGCCCAAGAAAATGAAAGGTCAGTGTTGATACGTATAGTTGATTTGATGGTGCAAGATTGATAAATAATTTTCAAAGGAATGAGGATGTGACAAGTGTCATGTTCACAAGATTCAATGATTCAAATCATTAAAATCTATGGACCACATTGATCCATGCAAAATTGATCTAATGGTGTGAGACAAAAAAGGATTTTTAAAAGGCAATAGTAGTTTTTTTTTCATCAATGAGCAAGAAGGCTATAGAGATACCATAACAAAGCTACATACGCTAGAATAGTTAGTTTAAGAGATTTTGAAGATCTACAACAAGGTAAAATATATATGCATGATATAAGGCACAATGCTCACTTAAGTTTTAATGGTTACTAACATTAAAGTGCTAACGAAACCTTCAAAATATCCCTAAAATAAACAAATCCCTATTTTGAACCTGTCATCACCCTAATCAATAAAAAAATTTGAACTACCATCAATACGAGAATAATTCAATCCAAAATGAAAGTGTGATCCACTAGTGAGAAATTTGATTTAAATTCATAACCCTAACAGCTTTAAAAAAATTTCCTAGGAAGACATGGAGCTCCACTAAATTTCATTAGCTAGTGTGTCTCAAAGTTAGATGAAATAGGAATATTATTTTTTGTAACCAACATTATATAATGTCTTGAAAATTAATATTATTTAAGGCATGTGTAATTGGTAACACATCTTCTTATAGATTAGACTATTAAAAAAGATCATTTATTCTAGATGATGGTAGAAAGGACACTTATCCTATACACATGTACAAATGCAATGGAAAATAACTGATCAACATACCTAATGGGTTGTTTATTTAAGGAAGTATTATCAATTATAAAAGGAGGAGTTCTTAGAGCCAAAATTACTTTGTAAACTTATAGTAAATAATACAAGTAAGGAGTTTTACAAAGTTTGTCCAATATATGTCTGTGTGTTTGCTATCATGGTTTCTCTCTCACTTGCTTCATCTAATTTCAAGATTTGAATGGTTCTTATGAATTATTGGTGTGCATCTTTAATTTTATAGTTGTTAACTTGTGCCCATACTAGGTCAACTGAAAGTTCTTAGGTTCATTTCATTTTCTTTATCCTTCTTGCATTTGGGATAATGTTGTTTGCTTGTAGGGGTAAAATCTTTAAAGTTAACCTGGTTCTTATTTTCTTTATTTACACCTTCCTTTGAATCTTTCCTAATGCATTATTGGGTAGCATATAGGATTTGAGCTTATGCTACTCAATGTTATACATTGGTTAAGTGCATGCCTAGATGAAATCTAAACATTATCATCATGTTTGGAATGAAGATCGACATTTCTTCTCTATCCTACCCTTTCTTTTTCTTTTTTTAACTAGATCACTTTAGTTTAGCATCATTGTAAATATTCATCTTAGATCATCTCTTAGATTATTTCTTGATCATAATTCATCATCCTCAGTATAAAATACTTCATATCTTACATAGATCTACTATTTGGCCATGGTGGCTTCCAACCACTAACTAATATAAATATTGTGAAACAATCCACTTGTTATGCCTCTATTACATCAAATATATCATGATTATCACAACCTATAACTCATGCATTAAGTTCTTAGGAATTCTCAGAATATGTGGTTGACTCATTATTAAAATAAACTATTGATCTTAGAATATACCTATCCAACATCTTAATCATCCTAAACTCACTTTCAGACTAATCCACACTTCTACTTTAACTATCTCTACTCTTTAGATAATACTAATCATTTTGAATTATCACACTCCTTGATATCATCTAATTCTAATAGCCACATCCTCCCACTAAATACCAACTAGTCTATCAATTTCAAATTCATGTAATGGTAATCTTGTATGTTTAACAAGCCCCATCTAAATTAATCCCAAAATATCACTATAAATCCACATTTTATACCATTTTTTCACATAAGAGACACATACATGGAAAATCATTATAACATCTAACTACACATTGAGATAAAAACATTTATTTTTACCAATATAGAGTCCATACATCCATATCAACCTTGAGATAAGTCTAAAAACACCTCTAAGGTCACAAGGTATGATTAAAACATTTAAGTACACCAGAATTTATTCATTTATTATCATTACATTAGTATTTTACACACACCACCATATCATGGGTGAAATACATGGAGTTTGATCCCTCTTTGGAGTATTGTTATGTAGGTAATGGTCAACATAGGAGGTGTTGAGGTCAAGCAAAAAAATTACCACTAACCCCTTTTTCATTTTTCTTCCATCCATTCATCACTGTTTACCAAGATAGGGTTTCAAGTGAAGAATAAGCTATATAGTGAATTATACAATAGATCGTGCATCACAAAACACATACATAGGACCAACATGTGATAATGTACACACCCATATTTTCATAGAGGGAAAAAACCATGTAGGATACCAACATGTCCTAAGGAAAACAATTCATTGTTAACATATCTTATTTCAAAGACCTTGTCCATGATGTAAGTAAATCTTTTTTATTGATTCACAGTGTCATCATGCAATCAAATATCATTTTTTCAATCTCAGTCATAGTCTTGCATTATCAAAATTCTAGTTAAGTAATTTGTCTTTGTTATTTCCCATTTTAGAATATTTCTATATTTAGTAAATTCAAAATTAATTTATATCATTTATTTCATATTTTTATAACTATGATTTTACTCATCAATTTATCTAATTAAGATCTAGCATCTCCTATTTCTAAAAAATTGATAAAACACTAAGTTAATAGAAATACTATTATTTCTTGCGATACATTTCTCAAAATTTACAACATATATAGAAGCACCAGGATCATGATCAGTTTCACAAACAAGAAAATAATATATTTTACTTTAGGACTTACTCTTTTGAGTATTTGACATCTTACTTGAAGTTGTAGTTTGATCATTTAATTTCCATTTAGACTTTCTCATTTCTAAGGTTATGAATGACCTTTACAATTTCAACATTATCAGAGGTTAGATCAGAAGAAGCTCTATCCATGAAAACCATATGTTTAAAATTATTTTAATGTTTGATATCAAATTTAATAGTGTAATTATATTCTATAATTAATTTATCTTCTACGGATAATTTATATTTAAGAGGTAATGCATTACAACATTAGATTATTGCTAGATTTTTTGGAGGTCTGACATCAAGAGGAATTTTTTGTTTAATTTTAATAAATATTATTGTGAAACTATTTAATATATTTAAATCTAAATGAATCAAATACATACATACCTACATATATATTTATGTATGTATATATGTGTGTGTGTTTGTATACATATATATACATACATAAATATGTATATATGTATGTTTGTGTGTGTGTGTGTGTGTGTGTACGCGGGTGCGTGCGTGCGTGTAAATTATTGAAATTGAAATACACTAAATGTAAATATATAAAAGTAAAATATATACTTTATAGAATTTAAAATGAGTTAAAGATAGTAAATTGACACCAAATATTTAAACCTCCCTTAAACTAGTTTTATGTTGATTGTGTAAGCTGATTGTGAATAAAAACTTCCTATAAAGACCTATGTAATTTTTTGAATATGAAAATAATAATTCAAATTTTATTAAGACTATGCCATGCTATGAGGATAGGGTCAAACTGTGACCCATTATGTTGATTTTAGCTACCTCTTGGCTTATTATGTGATTGCTTTTTTGATTTGGGTGTATGCGCCTATTTACAAGGGTTTACTAATTTTTTGTGTCTAAAACTTTACCATGTAAAAGACCTGTAATATTAAAACCATGGATCATAAATAATAAAGACAATAGAGATCAAGTACAAAGGGAAATTGAGAAAGGAGAATAGCCAAGTTATCCTATGAAAACCCCACATAATTTGAGTTCTACCTATACAACTTAAAAGGGCCTTAGGATAATGTAATTCTTCCTCCTAGAGTGATGTGTGAATCTTGAATTTACTAGATGAATGAAACTAGATAGATTACTTTAAATAATTTATAATGAGTGCCCTTGACCTATAATAAAAGATATTCAGACCTGGCCTATGAATGTTAGAATGCTTTAGAATTGAAATAGGAATAAATAGTGATTTTTTACTCAATGTGCAATAAAATTTGATAAGTGATTATCAAATGTATTTTGAGAAACCTTGATGTGATTATATAGGGGAATATTTTAAATATTTATTCTAACTGGCCTTGTTAAAAGCATGAGAGGGATGAAATTCAATGTCTCAAATTTTAAAAGGTTACCACTGGAGCATGGGGGACAAGGTCATGTTTGTGGGAAAAGCTACAATGGTCCTTATCTAACCTAGCAGAGTCCTATCCCAGAAGGAAAAAGACTATTTTAAAATATTTGGTAGGCATATGTAAGCTTATTAGGAATGTATAAATGATGTTCTAAGTATTTTCAAGCTAATTTTTAAAATAGTGAATGCTCATGTATTTATTTAAAGTTAATAAAATGGCGAATAGGCCAAGAAGGAAGGATATCAAGATTAAACATGGTCAAACACTTAATGATTAAATTTTATTGTCTAAATTTACCCACACTTTATTCTAGTGATACAAAAAAAAACACTATAATAAATTAGATGCAAACCTAAGTTCTTGTGCACACTTTGGCTTTGGATGCAAAGATTGATCATGTAATATGCCATAATATGAAACTTGTAAAAAGTGCCACTAAAATTAATTATGTTTTATTTTTAAAAGTAAAAAATTTAAAACTTTAAATTTGAAATTTGAAAAGAGAGAAATAAAAGTACACACATTAAAGAGTATGTAGTCTAATTTCCTTGTAACTTGAAAAAGGATAAATGTTTTCCTACTTGTTGAGGAATTTGGATAAATGTTGAAACTATGGTGAATAAAGAGTGATCAAGTTTCAATCTAAAAATTATTGAAATCCATTGAGTTGGAAAAATTGTATGCTCCAAATCTCATTTGATTATGTAGAGTAATCTATAAATTAATTAAATTGGTAGAACCACCAACTTTGGCTTGCTACATTAAAAAATGTAACCATAGACATTGATTTTCACTAGAATTTAACATGGATAACTTACAACATCGAGACAAATCACACCACTATAGAAATATCTAGATTCTCTTTGAAAATTTATAACTTTGAAACTTTTGAAGTTGAGAAATTTGAAATTGAACGTGAATGAATATCATGCCCCACTATAGTGTAATGAATTTAAATTGAATTCCATTTGAATTTTTAACTATTTTCAAACTTGTAACTATAAGAATGAGTGAATATGCATGTCACATTCCCCCATCATTTGAAAATTTTGAATATGCTATATTTTAAAAACTATATAGAGCGATAAATCTGATTGTTGTTCATGAGAACTTTGTCTTCTCAATACAATTCTATTATTATGTCCCCATTTTGGGATGAGGGATTATATTTCAAGTCATTTAACTTAAAATAATAATGATAGAATATGTAAAATATGTAATCATGTAGTAACCCTTTAACTTTTGAATGTATTACATCATAGTATTAGAATAGAGCATTGTATTTGTTACATAAAATATTTGTTAGATAGCTATATTATGGAATCACATAAACATTATGTGTATGATATGCATCATGGAATAATAGTAAAATTAATATTTTAAAGAAATGAATGACATGAATCATGGCACCATAGTAACAAGTAATGGATAAACAAGAAATTTCATATAATGTCACGTAATTTTGAATATAATGTCACACATTAGTGAAAAAACCACATACAAGGGAGATGTGAATGTATTATAAGCACATAAGGCTAAGGACCACATGTAAATGACATAATCATGCACTGAAATGAAGAACATGTATATATTGCACACACAAGGCCAAGGGCCACACATAATAACCATGCAAGTCTTAACCTATTTACATCAAAGTAATAAAAATGGAGAATAAATAAAATGAGACTAATCTAAATCCATGAAATGTATCAATGTTAGTGTTATCAAGTAGCATATTAATAAAAAAATTAAAGTGTGATTAATAAAATATTTGTATGATATTTATCCCGACATGGTATAAAGGTTATAAATACATATAAATTATTTTAATTTTTCACAAAGAATGAAGAGATACCCCAAACTAAGCAAAGGTTGTTGGATAAAAAGGGAAGCCCAACACCAAAGAAAAATTTGAAAATATGTCATGTATCACATTCAAGCACCTCATAAAAATTAACATTTATTGAACATTTGAATATGTTATCTACCTAACATATAACAAATAATATATGTAAATAAGTAAGATAAAAACATTTGAAAAGGTTTAGATGCCCTAATTTTGAATTTTTAAAAATATTTTGATTTTTTTACAATTTTTTCCATATATGAGTCTTTTTTGAATATTTTTCATATTTAAACTGAAAAGATTTCAAAATTTTATAATAATCAAGACTTCAAAAAAATAATAAATGGGAAGGATTCATACAATCCATAACAAGATTCTAAAGCCTGATGTGGTAAGAATGAAGGAAACCAACGTGCCCTTAATTTATGTGTGAATGAGTCATATCAATGTAGTAAATCAAGATACTTGACCCAATTGGTAGATTTGGAATAAGTATAAGGTTGTGTCCAACCAAGGATCTCATAAAGAGGATGCAAATATTTACACCCAATTTTATTATATGAAGGAATGACTTCTTGTGAAGAATAATTGCCAACTGTAGATGCCTCTAATTCTAAATAAGAACCATATGTTTTCATATAACTATATCAATTATTGTTCACATACCATTGTAAACCTATATCCTTATGTGAAATATGAGAAAATGTGATATCATGTAACTATGGTGAATATCTCTAAATAACTTGTGATGCCTTAGGAGATGAATATCTGTTTTTATATGCCACTTTCTACTTAGAATATTGTTTTATTCTATTTAAAACTATTTGATTATTCTCATGTGTAGTTGTGTCATGCTGGAGATAAATGGAGATACTGATTATGTAATATTATTTATAATATGTAAATGATTCTCTTGGATATTTTTGTATACTATTTCATTACCATGTTGTTCAATGATTGTGTTAAGCAACTATTATATAAGAGAAGTAAATATCAATTATTTTAAAGGATATTCATATTGGATTATTGGAATTTTGACCACTTGAATATCATAGATATATTTGAGATATTTATGTATTTTATAAGGTAATACTCTTATATTTTATATCTAAAGTAACCATAATATAATCTCAAAGATCCATGTGCTTGGTATAACTAGGAAATGAGGGATAACTATGAGAGGCCCCACTTAGAGAGGTAATATTATATGACCAAGATTATTTTGTGTATGACCATCAAGTGCTTTAAAAAATCTATAAGTATACTTTAAATATTTCTATGTATAACTAATAGAGTAGAGGAGTCTTATGGTGCACACATATTCACTTGATCCATTTTCTATCATAACACTATATATGGATTGCTAGTCAACATATGCTCAAATAAAAAGTGCATTTATATTTGAATCATCATCAATAATTTTACTATCATCAAATGTGATAAAAGGTCATGATACCTATTTTATTGTAACCATACCAATGATGTTATGAATAGGATGTTTATATGTAGGTGGATGAGTATTGTATTCATAGTGTACTTCAAAATTATCCCTTTAATTTTATTTATAGTTTAGAAAAGGATATTTGTACATTATGAGCTTTGAATTTTCATTTTATTATGGTTTAACCTTTTCGGTAGGTTTCTCAATGTCAATAATGTTCTCATCAATGAGAACTTGAATCTTATGCTTAAGTTTGAAATATTTGTTTTTAAAATGTCCAATAAATATATGGTGTTCACAATACATATTTCCTTTCAAAAATTTATATTGTGGTCTATGCACCTTTGTATTTATTGGTGGAGGAAGAGTGATGAGTTTAAATTCATGTATCTTTTGAAAGAATACATGAGGTGATGGTAACCTTGATAATTTTCTCCTTAGTGAAGCTTATAATTTAATCTCTTAAGTTAGTTATGAAATACAATTAACTATAAATTTAGCTTCATTCTTGTTGTCATTAGGTTTTCTCTTATTGTTTAGATTACTTTAAAATTTGACATTTTAAGTATAAGGATTATTTGAATTATACTTAATCTTTTTAAAATTAAGCAAATTGACCTCATAATATTTAACTATATGAAATAATTCATTACAAAAATTTGAACTTATCAAACATGGAGAACTCTTGAAGTGGATATAGAAAATTTTGAATGAAGATATCTTAAATCTCATTATAAATCATATGATTTTTCATTTTTACTAGCATAGTTTGTATCATCATATTCACTGATTGTTTCATTATATCCTTATTTGAGATTTGTAATTTGAGCACATGAAATATTTTCACCAATGTTGATATAAACATGTGTTAAAACTAATTTTTTATAGGATTAAAATCCTTTAGTGCTTGAAGAGGAATATAATACAACCATTTAAGATCATAATAGTTGATACTTTTTGGAAATATATTTATCAAAAAAAATTAATTATCTACATTGTCTGGATAAGTTTCATGGAATACATGAAAATGCATTCAAGGTCACCTTTTCATTCATATAAAGGAATATCAAGAGCCATAAATACAACTATTAATGAATAAGCTACAATTTTAGGTGTCAAAAAGGATATGTAACAAAGAACATGAGTATATAGAGGGGCTAATATGAGAGATAGTTTTCTCAATGTGAGATAACTTAGCTTGTAATGTAAGGAATGTATGCTCAAGAGTAACATCTGTGGAGGTAATTAGAGGAATATAAGTAGCATGAGTAGGCATAAGCATAGATACATTTTATAAAATAAGTGATGTTCCAAAAACAAGAGATGATGCCATAAAAGTAACTAGAGATGTATAAATAGGAATGGATGTAATAGTAGAAGTAGAAACGTTAGAATTAGGGGATTTGAAAACCTAAAAAGGCATCTATTATGATGGATATGTAGCCAATTTATCTTAATTCTCAACTTTTTATTTTAATTATATACTAATGATCTTATTCACCTCATAGGGATTTTTTTGAAGACCTTGACAAAATTCAGATAATTATTGCACTTGATTTTGATCTACTCTATTAATATTATGTGGATCAATATGAGTTTCATGTTCAATATGCACATCATATCCTCTTCATTAATTTCATTATTAGTTTTAATGTGAAATTCAATTATAGGAGACCAAATAATTTAAAAAATAACATTAGTAGTTTGAGAAAAACATCATGACTTCCCATTGTAGGAGACACCAAAGGAAGCTACATATATACAATAAGAATATCACTTAATCTAACACTACACCTTAGAGGCATAGAATAAAATATGATCAATCAATGATAATGACTATGAATGTAATACAAGCAAAAATTAGGATGTAAGGTTGATTTAGGAAAGGGTTTGAATGATTGTGTGGGCTCTCAATTATACTTATTCATTGATTAGTTTTGGTCTAATGTTTTAGATCACTAAATACAAAGTTAAAATCATGTTTTTATCCCACTAACATAATTTCCAAGAGTATAATGAGTAATTTATTTGGGTGATATGATCCTCTTGGGTGCACCATAAATAAAATAACTAAAATAAGGATTCTTATGGTATAAATAAGGGATCCTAGGTGTTTTTTATATACCATGAGTTACATGGAAATTAAATTATATGTTTAGTTTTGTTCAATGGATATGAATATTGGGGCACATCCCTCACACTATGATGTCTAAAAAATAGATCAATGCATAGCCCTAATGATAGCCACTATGAAGTTTTATAATTTCCATAACATAATTCTAAAAACAAGTAAAAACAAATAGAAAATAAAGAGAAAATAAGATCATATTTTTTTTGTATAAAATTAAAAAATTCAACCCGAGGTTGAAATAATAACTTTAGTAAAAGGATTTATCTAAGGTTACAAGATAATTTCTTTAGTGTTAGACTAAATCCAAGGTCAAATATTTATTAGATTAAAGTGTTAGATTTAAATCCAAGGTGGAACATTGTTTTATTTCAATTTTAGTAATTTAAAATTTTTTGAATGAGATGTTAAGACAAAAATCAAATCCATGACAAGCAATCTCCTAAATAAAATATAGGTTCACCATAATGCTTAATCTATTGTAAATTGAAATGATAAAATAAATAGATCTAAATTATTGATATTGAAATATAATAGACATACAAAATTAAAAGTAAAATATAGAATTTATAAAATTAAAAAGGATATAAAAATAGTAAATCAATAAAGATATCAAAACCTCCCTCAAATTGATTTTATACTGACTGTATCAACTAACTATGACTATAAACTACCTGGAAAGACTTGTGTATTGTGTCACATCTAAAAATAAGAATTCAATTTCTTAGGATAATCCCACCCAAAGAGGATATGGCCAAACTTTAGTATTGTCTATTGATTGTGTTTGCATCTTGGTTTACTATGTGATTGATTTTTTGATCTGGGTACATACACCTATCTATGAGGGTTTACAAATTCTCTATGTATGATGATTTACCATATAAAAGACCTATAATTCAAAAAACCCTAGCTCCTAAAAACTCAATACAATAAATATAATTTTAAAAGGGGGTAATTGTATAAGGGGAATGGTTTAAATATCCTCATAAAACTCCAAGTAATCTGAGTGCTACCTACATATTTCAGAAGGGCTCAGGTCAATGTAGTTATCTCTCTTAGAGTGAGTATGTGAATCTTGGCTTTGTTATATGAAAGTAACTATATATATTGCTTTAAATGATTGAAATTTAGTGAACTTGACCTAGAATAAAACATATTCAGACTTGGCATATGACTATTAGAATTCTTTGGAATTGGAATGGAAAAAATAGTGCTCTTTTACTCAATGTGTAGTAGACATTTTTTCAAGTGATTTCTAGATATATTTTGAAAATCTTTGATATGCTTATATAGGGTATTATTTTGAAAATATATTATAACTAATCTTAATAAAATAACATGGGTAAAATGCAACATTTTAAATTTAAAAATTTATCATTAGAGTGTGGGGGATAAACCCATAGTGTAGCCCTATTTGACCTAGCATTGTCTTGTGCTAGAAGGATAAAGACTACTAGAAAAGGTCTAACAGGTGACTTTAAGTAGATTAGGAATGTCTAAATGATGTTATAATTATTTTCAAGATATTTTTTATAATAGTAAATTCTCCCATAAAGATTACAAGTTAACATAATGATGAATAGGCCAAGGGAAGGAAGGATGTGAAGATTAAACATTGTCAATCACTTAATGATTAAATTTTAGTGTCTATATAAAAATTTAATTATGTCAATAGGATATATATAAATATTAGCCAATTCATTTAAAATTCTTAAATCTTTTCTAGGTTTTCTAAAATATAGTTCAAGCCAATTTTCTATGTCTTTCCATTCTTAAGTGACTTTGGTGGTAATCTTATGAAATCTTGATAGGATTTACCCTATAAAGTTTAATAAAACAAATTAAAATAAACCTTTTCATTATCAATGCTAAGGGTTATGAATATTATTGTTAAATAATCATGATGATCCTCTTATGATTCACTTAAATCAATAGAAAAATTAAGAATGTTAACTCCTTTCAGAGATGGAATCTTACCAGGGCAATTTCTTATGTAAATATGATTATATCTTATCCAATAATTTGTTTCTTGTTGCTCATTTTCAACATCAAAATTAGTTTCATAACAAGTTACCTCTTCTTGATCTCTATCATTTTGAAAACTAGGAATGACATCCCTGATTTGATTCCTGCCTTGTTCTACCATATAAAAGGTTTGATTAAATAATTCTTGGGTGGTTTATCAGATAGAAAATTGATTTTGGGTTTAGAATTTACAGTCAATATTTTTGTTCTTTCTTGCCTTAGGAAAATATTTTATTGTAAAATATGATCTTGAGTTTATTGGTAAAATAGATAATATGTATTTATTTCAAAGGCCTCTTCCTCTTAAAAATTAATCTTTTTAAGGATATGGAAAATATTTCAAGTGGGTTATACCAAATATATATAGACTATATTAAGGAAGTATTATCCTTTTCATCAACAAGATAAAAACTAGGTTGGACAATAGGCATAGGACCTATTATAATTGTCATGAAAATAAGAATAAATTTGATTTGTGATGATAACTAAATAAATAAATTTAATTAAAGTATCCTTAGAAGAGTCTCCAAATTTGTTGATAGTGAAAATTATTACATTAATAAATCTACCTATTCACCTATTTTGAAGGTAAAGATGGAATCATATCAGTCTACTTGTAAGGAACCTATGGTTAAGAATCAATCCTAAGGTATCTGAAGGGTATTTTAGCAGTCAAAAAAAAATTTAAGAACACTTTATACTTAAATATATTATGGGAACAAATATATTTATTTCAAATAACAAAATATTTAGTTTACAATTCTTCAATCACCAAATCAAATTATAACTATAGAAATATTCTTAATTCATACATATTCTTTATTTGATTTCTTGAAATATATTTTGTCATAGTTTATATATAAATTATCACTAATCCTATTTGATACAATATATCCTATGGAAGAGGCAAAGTCTTGGAGGATTAAATACTATAACTATCGATGTGGTTTCTATCAAATTATCTCTCCTTATCACTCTTCAACACAATACCAAATCAAAACAAATAGAGTAAATTAAAACAATCACAAAACCAACAAGAAAGTGAAAAAAATAAAAAATGATAATATATTAGATAAATTACAGAAAGACATTAGAACTATTAAAAAGTTAGAATAAGATAAATAAAATATTATATTAAGTTAAAGACAAAGTCTGGTATTAAACTAATAAAATTACTATTGTCACTTGCAGTTGCACTCTTGAATAGGTTTATGTTATAACCTCTTCATCTAATTGAAATAATGGGATCTCTTTAAGGTTTTTTGGAGACCTATGACTAGACATAAACTCTAGAGAGGGTTGTCTCCCTTGATACAACACCCAAAACTAACATTAAACTACTCAACTAGAAAGGAAAAGAGAGAAAATTAAAAGTAAAGAGAGATGATGCACCAAAATATTGACCTCCACTTGCCTATGCACTTGTGAAGTGAATCAAGACTATCTAGACTACACAAATCTAACTTTAGGTTCTCCTTACGTAAATGTTTCAACATGGAGGTATTAGGAAATGTGTGAATTAGGAGGGACAACCCAGAGGTGAACTAAATCAACACAAATGGTAGATTTCCACATCTAATTAAATACACAACCAAATATAACACTTTTGTGACCTAAAAATATCCAACCTACTTTCAAAGAGGTAATTGTGAGAGGACAAAAGAAAGGGGAGTTAGGACACTACCACTATCAACCATGCACAATCACAAGTATACACTAAAAGTAAGCTTGAATAAGGCTAAAACCAGCTTGTTATTCATTACAAAAGGTAATCTAACAAGTGATAATTTGAGCAGGGCTTCACCATACTCAGCTTGAGGATTCATACAATGACATTTACGGTCAAATTTATATAAAAAGGGAGAATAAAGAGAGAAGGATGTGTCAAGAGTCCATGATGACTTCCATCCATCATCAAATTAATTATAAATCTAAGAAAGGGTGAAGAAACAATCCAATTATTTATCCTCAACATGTGTTTCTTGGTTTAATGATGATCTCATCAAAAGTGGCATAGAAATGGATCTATAATTCCTATGACTTATCCTTCTTCACTTGAAACTGCCTCTTCTTGGATGTAGGAGTTATAAGTTACTATCTTGACATATATCACACTTGACCTCCTTGAAGTCTTCCTATTCCATTCTTGGATATTTAATTCTTATTTTAACTTATGAGAGTGATAATTAAGGCTATACTTATTCTCACATTGATCCTTGTTTATAGCACCTACAAATTCATGTCAAAGTTGGTTTGCACCCAAGGAGTACAATGAAGATAAATCTATCTCTTACCCAAGACCTATTCCTTACTTGAAATTTAACCATAAAAAATTGTCAATTTCATATATGTCCTATATAAGATAACATATTCTCTATTCATATTATAAATCATCTTTAAAATAATCTTCACAACTTACTTAACATGAGGTTTGAAGAAGGCTGCCAACATTCATGCAATAAGAGGTCTATATAGACTCAAGAAATATATGGAAACCTTGTTCATGTTCCATGACCTATGCACTAAAGTTTTATTTTGTTTTAGACTTCTTAGGAGTATCTAATAAATTTTTTAATTTTATTCAAGTTTGACAATTTTATAGAGACCTGTAGTGGTTCTTTGAATATTCTTAACAACATGCCTAGTAAACCACCTATGTATGAGCCATTTAAAACTAGATAAAAATTATGAAATTGAATTTATTGTGAATATAATATTCACTTGAGGATGATACTATATGTTTATAGGGATTACTCGAATGTTATAACACTCATTGATAACCTTGATGAGGTCTGCAACCCTACTCTCTCAATGCAAGTATGAGCACAGTATTTATTTTGACTTAGCTTAGAAACTTAAAAACCTATTGCATGAATGTGAAATATATTAAATGGATTATATAAGGTAGTAAAACCTTTTTATAACATTTTATATTCTCTTAAAATGGTTATATATTTCATATTCACTCAAACATTAGGCAAACCAACTAAACTAGGCAATTTTAGACCATTTTCTTGTCCTTTTCAACTCACACATGCTAGCTTTTTTGACCCAAAAACTTACTATGAGGTTTTAAGGTGGTATTTATTTGTTTTTAAGAACATTACATTACATTGGAACCCATTAAACAATCAATCTCACCTGTTGAGCTCCTTTAAGGGTTTCTTAGCAATTTTGGGGTGTCAAACTCCTTAATGATGATTCATAAAGTTGAGGGCCTTTAATGATTAAAAAATTAAATTAATTTAAATTATAAAAAAATAATTTTCATACCCTAAAGGTAATTTATCCCATTAATATTCTTTTTTAAATTCTCATGTGATGAAAGTTGACCTTCTTGATTGTGTAATCATGTGAAGAAGGCCAAGTTAATTATTTTGAGCAAAAAATGATCCAAATGTTTGTTTTTGTTTTAAAATTATTTTATAAAGCCTTAAAAAAATACCTTGAGGTATATGAATACTTTTAAAATCATTTTACTTCTTCAAATTTCCTAAAACTTTCTTTTACCTATAACAAGGGTTTATAGGTAGTCTTAGAGTTCTGACCCTAATTACATGGTTCTAAGGTTTCATTTTTATTTTAAAATATTCCAATCATGATAAAAATTTTATCTAGGGTCATTAAAATCTTTTAAAAAACCTCATAACACAAAACTAATCATAAAAAATGCATATTCTCCATGTTCTTAAATGCAAACCTGTAGGTGTGTATTTCAAGTCTAAACCTATTACAAGATTGCCACAAAATTGGATTTCTATACATCTTATGACATTAAATGGTATTGAAAATAATATGAAGTAACTTTAAATTGTTTTATTAATATATCTATATCTATAACAACAAATGATTGTCCAAAAAGTTCCTCATATTTGTGCAAAACTTTCCTTGGTTGTAAATGCTCTTTCGAGGTAGCTAACTACATACAACTATATGCAATTTCTTCTTAAATAAAGCATATAAATGGAGTGTATGATATTATTTATAATTTATATATTTTTGGAAAAATTATATTGATAATAAAGAAATCCCATTTTTTTTTTCAAGATTGAACTCAAAAGCATTATTACTCTCTTAGGTATTCAACATGCCTAATACACTCTTCCAAGGATCTTTGTTCTTTAAATAATGGTTTATCCTTATATTGAAGACTATAATAACTTTAATAACCTTTATTAATGTCTTATAAATCTTTCATTACCTTTTAAAAACACTTTTTTTTTTCATAAATATTGTAATTCCTTTCCATTTCTTTGTATAGGCCTGTAGGTGGATATTGTGGTATTGAACCATTATAGACCTATTTTTGGATGGATTATCTTGTTTTTACTGATATAAAATAATATTTTTAATATTTTTAAATAATTTTATATTATTTTATTACTTCATCTAATGATAAAACATATAGGTCTTACTAATAACTTTCCATTTCAAACTTGTAGACTTACACAGTCTACTTACATGCATGATCTAGCTATCTTATCACCATTTATGATTTTTAAATATATTAGAAAGGATTGATGAAGTTTTATTGAGGTTTTAACATAAAAATTTAATATTAAAAATACATTTGAGACATAATATTCATTCATGGGTCTGTTGATTACTTCTTAACACTTGAAAACCATGGTTTAAGCCTACTAGACTAATGATTATAAGATTGTCAATTATAACTTCCTTTAAAAGATAAACATAGTGGTTTATGAATTTTATATGCTATATAAATGATTAAAAAACTTTTCCATGGGTGTTTTAGACCTAATTTCATATATATTCATCCTCAAAGCATCAAAAATTCTTGGTTATAAGACTATTTCTCTCTCCTTAAAGGTTGCTTGCTTAGATTAGTTTGGAAAATTCATTATATTGATGAATGCACCTAGTGTTACATGAGATGTAGAGTGAGGGGATATAATTATTTTTATAAAATATGCTTTGGTCTACATTCTATTCCCAAAAACTCTTCAAAATCATTAAATAACTTAAATCCTACACTTTCTCAATGTCTACAAACCTATACCTTCATATTTGACTGGTCATGCATTGGATATTACCTAAATATAGTGTATTAATTCATATTAGTTACTGAAATATCCATCACAATATTCCATTTGTATCAATTAACTCTTAAACACAATCAAGTAATAAAAAACCATGATATTGGGTTTTGGAGGGGTTTAAGAAGGGTTTTAGAGGTTGTTAACTTCTTAGCAATTGTTAATAAATTTATGGTACTCAATATATAAAATACTACTATGGATTTGAAGGGAATAATAGGACTTAAAATTCCATATTATAATTTTTTAAATCACTCTCTCTCTTTCATGAACCAATGCAAAACTTTCTAGCCTTTCTTGCTTGTGAATGACCCGATGGAGGAGATGAGTAGTTGTTTGCCTCTCTTAGACTTGTGAACTCTAGATGAGAATTATTTGGAGCTTGGTAAGCTATAGGAGTCATTGGATAATATTCCCTTCACCTTGGACCATTTTATTCTTGGTTAAATATGCTTAAACCACTATGAAAACCTACAACCTTATTAAAACATATACCTTTATCTATCATGGAACTTGTCCTTTGTGAAAAAAACCCTTTTGAAATTATTATTTCTATATATAACACATCAAATTAATCTCTTATCTATCCTCAAAATTATATTATAATGTACAAATTCTTTTACTTTCCTTAAAAAACTTCCACTATGCTATATTTGGAATGAAGATAAAGAATAAGGAGTTTCAAAGTGAGTTATATGTTGGAAAATAAATTTGACACCTTTTTCTTGATTGTACAAACCTTATGAATTGTGATATAATTTTAAATGCATGGTCCAAAATACCTCTTGACCTTTAGACTAGCTTGAAGAATGTTAGACTTGACACTACAGAGGCTTAGTCAAGCATAGGACAAATGTAATAATTACCTTAATTTATCTAAAATTACCTTAAAAAATTCTAAAATCTTCATAAGACCTCATTTTAGCCTATTTTAGAAGTTAAATAACTGCAAAAGGTCAATTTTTAGATTATTACGGTTTATATTGGGCCTAGAAGGCCAAAATTTCAATAATTTGGTGACTTTCAGGGGTTGGTTAACCTACTAAACAATTAGATCAGTAGCCTTATCAGCTCATTAGGATATGAAGTCATTCATCACTCAACAACAACCCTGATTCAGACCTTGAAACTAACTACAAGCCTTGAGAACAATTTGAAATAATTTAAAATGCCTTCCCAAACACACAACAATCAAGACACACACAACAACA
The DNA here is from genome assembly GCA_037957365.1 of Torreya grandis. Classification (NCBI taxonomy): domain Eukaryota; kingdom Viridiplantae; phylum Streptophyta; class Pinopsida; order Cupressales; family Taxaceae; genus Torreya; species Torreya grandis. Next base: position 91,788 of record JARHVA010007687.1, on the reverse strand, counting down.
AAAATACACCACACTTGTGCTATGAGGCACTTAGGGAATAGAGAGAAGTAAACCACTCAACAACATGTTCTAAAATCACTTGGATAAAACAAAACCAAACTACTATGTACAATATGAAAATACCTCCAACCCACCTGGATCAAAGCAAAAGCCTCTTAGATCTTCTCCATATGGTTGATAGAGATGAGGAACAAGATACTATTTGAGTGTCCTTCTATTTGGATAAACTTATTCCCTACTTGTCAACCTCTATGGTTTTAATCCAAGTGAATTAACTAAAGCAAACATTTACACAATATAAACAAACTCATCTTTGTCAGGAATCTAGAACAACAAACATGCTCTGATCCCACTTGTCAGGATGCGAAACCGAAAACATACAATTGATTACCAAACTTCAAGCAACTTAATATGCGGAAATAAACCAGATTCACCAAGTAACTAAAATTCAGAATAACACAGCATATGAGAGACAATACACAACTTGTATTAACACTTTATACAGAAAAGAATACAATAAAGAAGATGCCACTTCTTCTCCACCACCTTACAGAGGTTTCCCACACCTCAAGTGAACAGTAAATCTTCTCCCCAAAGCTCTCCCTCTCACAGGTCACAACACCCAACTCAAATACAGAGTTGGTGTTCACCTCCCATGCTCCACACATAACACAAGTGCTCCACGCACTCCACAAGCACTCCACGTGCTCCACAAGTACTCAAGGTACTTCAAGTAGATCTCCCATGAATCTGCAATAACCTTCAATTCAATAGACCATACTTATGGAAGGAACTCCCTTGCCTTCCTCTTGCTCTATCCGAGTACACACCTGTACTCCAAGTAGATCCTGCCTGATACTGCTCCCTATTGTGTTGCTGTCTGTATGACCTTGCACACCTGCAAATCAAACAATGGTTCTGCTCACCTGTGAACCTCGACCTTGCACACACATACACCTACAGATCAACGATCTTACTTACCATGTAGATCTCCTATATAGGCCATGCAACTGTGACCAAGATCCTACACTCTTGAAGAATCTAGCTGACTCTCCAATCCAGCACCAACACACCTGGTACTGCTGTGGAACTAGGAGGAACCCACTTGCTCACCTCACACACAGAAGGAGCAAACTTTGCTCAACTCAAACTAGCCCACTTTTCCAATACAACCATGAGTCTATTATATAGATCTCATCCAAACAATAATTAAACATCTAATTACAATAATTAGATCCGCAGCTCTCAGTCTAAAAATAGATCTCTTCATGCAAACACTTGGTTCGTTAGCTAACTGCCCGTAAATAGCTCACAGTCGAACCACACAGGCGACCGACGCCGGTCCCTGTCTGCCTGGAGGTGACCGACGTCGGCCGATATATGACCGACGTCAGTTGCTTCCCTTTGCTATCCTGCCGACGTCGGCTGATCAGACCGACCCCAACTTCTCTGCAATCTTCAGCAACCTCCTCTCCTGTTTGCATCAGTGAAGCTTTTAGCTCCACAATCCTAACAATCTTGATGTCCAATGCTCACCTCATGTTATTCTTCAATGCTAATAAAGACCTCTAATATGACCACATTATGATTCATATGAATAGGTACAACTTGAGGCTAAAGTGGCTCACTAGAACAATGTTATTAGATTTTTATGACACCTTGAGATATGCTAATTAGTTTTTCAACTGATGAAAGTTGTTCAATATCTTCAAGGAGATCCCAAAACTCATCTCTATCTTCTTTAGGGTCTTCTTAAGATATACTTTGATCAACATTCTCTTGAGCACATTATCTGATATTGAAAACCATCTCATCAAAGTCTTCACTATGAGTTGTAGGTCTGAAAAGAGTCTCAATGTCCCAAATTATCTCAAGGAATGTCTTCCACTCTTCATCAAAATTTTATTGATTTTCACTTGTAGCTTCTTGAATTCTAGCCATAGCATATTGAACTTGCTCATCTTATTCATAAGGCTCATCAAGATTAGAGACCAAGATGTCTTCATCAAGACCTCCCTCATGTTCTATTGCAATGTCCTTTTGGATCTCTTGAATATGACCTTTATCAATTTTTAGCTTGCCAAGAGCCTCACACTCCTTAAGGACATTATGATTTTTTACCTTTAATGACTTCAAATTTTCTAAAAACTTCAAGTTCCTCAATGAAATCAAGGAATATTCAAGTTTATCTTGCTCATCAAAAAATGATACAACTCCTTTTAAGCTTTCTTTTTGTTCATTTTGAGAAGTGTCATCTTGTGAAGTAGATACTATTGCCACCTCGCCTAGACTTTCTTCTTGATGACCATCATTTTTAATGAAACAAGGGAGTTCATGTAATATGCTTACCTTCTCTTGGTTACTAGGAACATATTAAAGAACATCCAATTGTACATATGTTAAAAACATCACTTGAACATCTTCATGATATAATTTTTAAGGGTCACTTATATCTAAATTCTACTCTTTCTCCTCAAGAACTATAACATGATCTACTTCTATGCCAAATTGAATCTCATTTGATCAACATAACTCTTGATCATGTCCCTAATTACATTTTTTATTAGATAAAGTTGACTTCTCTTCATCAATATGCTCTTTACCATCTTGTTTCAAGTCTGATACTTCCATCTCTATGGCATAAATATTTGGAATTATAAAACTAGGGTACTTAGTCTAAAAAGGTTACCATGTGGTCATGCCTACACCATCATCTCTTGATAAATTCTCTTCTTCATCATGTTCACTTGAAGGGTTCTCTTCTTTTTCCTTCTATTCAATAGGTCCTCCAATGCAAAAGGATATGGTGGGAGGGCAAAAATATCCACTTAATGGCATATGAGCATAGGTCATTATGGGGTGATCTTGAATGAATTTTGGGGTTAAAGATGAAATATTCTAACTTGGAAAATTGGACGTAATGGACTTATTTAGGGAATTTTGAGGAAGAGGGAAATAGGCTTGTGTCAAAGTTGATTTATTCTCTTCCTTCCATCTATCAATCAATCTATCAAAATCTAATATATATTGATCTTCATGAATACATTCAAATTGAGAAATGGATGAGGGGCTCAATAAACTTTGGAACTTTCTTGTTATGGATTCTACAAATTCCTCTCTTTTGATTTTAGATGGATATTGTTAGCAAAATGGCTACCATAGGCCATTACATTTGAAAACTTGATAACCAAGCTTGTTTAACTATGTTGATAGCCTTTTTTAGGGGTATTTTTTTGGTCAAAGGTTATCTTGCCCTGGATGAGATGTGGCATTATTTCTAGTAGCTTTCAAAGTCCCTTAAGGTGGTTTAGTCAAAGAGTGAGTCAAAGCACCTAGTATTGTTATTAAGTCACTCAATATGGTTATCTCCAAGGCATTTAACAAAGATTAAGGTAAATGTGGAGACTTTTAGTAATTTTGAGAAAGTTAAGGTGTCATTTGTTGTAATGTTGAAAGTAAATTCATTTAAGGGGACATTCAGTATGAGGATTCAATACCATATGTGGGGGGCATGTAGTACCCTTCCTCAACTCAGTAGTGCTTTCATGTTGGCATGGTGTCTTTGTGATTCAAATGTGTCAAATACTTATTTGTAATGTTTATGGGATCATGAGCATATTCATATAAGGATTTTTTGATTATGTGTTTATTTAATCTTGATTTTGATTAACCTTTCAAGAGAGGTAGTGAAGGACCTTTGGAGTTGCAAATAGAATAGGACCATCTTGGGGTGTGTGTGTTTCAATGTTATCATCAATGCATATTATCACTTAACATGATGCCATACATTTTAGGGGTTATTTTAGATACTTTGGAGGTGTCTTGATTTTAGTGATTAACATATTTACCATTATTTTAACAATTATATTTCTCTCTTTCATTTCTTAATCTTACCATTAATCAGTCATTCATCAATGCACAATACCTAGTTCTTATGGGTGCTTCATATGAATTGTTTACCTCTTTGAGGGGTTTCCATATTGAAAAATTACTTCATATAGGTTTGTCTATAGGAATGTATTTGTATCAATTCTAGTCCCTTAATTTTGATTTATTGGTTCACCATGTCATGAATTTTGGTGCCAGTTCTCCATCTCACAATATTTTTAGTGCTTTGATAAAAATTTATATCTTTATAAATTTTTTATATAGCATAAATATTAGTGAGCTTTGATCTGGGAAAATTTGATAACAAAGGATGTCAAACATCTAAATAAGTTTTGTCTCATGTGTTCTTACGTCGATTTTTCTTTTTGAGGTCATCATTGAACTAGATGCCACTTGTGTCTTCTACATATACTTTTTATCATGTCTCATGAAGTACTGGTTTAATTCTTCTCTTTCAATCTCAATTTACCTCTATTTGTATTTGAATATATTAAATAGATTATCCTGAGTTAATGATTTTAGCTTGGGTAAATTTAAAAAATAAAAAATTAAATAAACAAAATAATAAAATAAATAATAATAATAACAATAATAATAATAATATTAATATTAATAATAATAATAACAATAATAATAACAATAACAATAATAACAACAATAATAATAATAATAAATGGATTAAATAACTTATTAAATATGGTGGAATTTAATATTGCTAATGTGAAAGTGGAATCATTGGATTTATCTGGGTGGTAGACAAACCCACATGGCGGTGGGATTCCAATTTTAGTAGAGGAATTCATTTAGGTTAGACGGTTGACAAAATTATTGGGAAGTAATTAATTATTTTACCTAATTTTTTTGTATTCCAACATTAAATCCCACCTTACGCAACTTGATTATGGAGTAGACAGTGCACCATATTTTTGAGTAGAATGAAGTGAAATAAATAAATAATATAGTAATGTGGCATAGGGATGGAAGCAATCATAATTTTTAATTTGGTGGTAGGGATGTTGATAGTTGGTTGGATTCCATCATGGTGGAAAATAAATAAATAAGATCTTAGTCATAATTTATTGTATTTCCATGATATTAACTAGGAATCAACACATTCCTTATACCAACTAAGAGAATCCAATTCCATACTTGGCGGGAGAAGCTTGGGAGAAGCATGGAGTAGCCATGGAGGTTTTGGTAAGGAGATTTGAATAGCAATAAACCATGGAAGGTGATTTAGAGAAGTAATGAAGGAATATGAAATCAACTAAGGAGTGGTATAGCAACAATTCTGTTTAGGCAAGTAATCTACTTGTGATGATCTATCTTGATATTTGGGATCTAAATTCAAGCTAATATGTAAATTAATTCGGATTTTTTTATAATATAAATAATATCAAATTAAGTTGATAGCATTGCTTTTAGTAAATATACTAGTATGCAAGAAATATTTAATCTTGTGGATGTTTGGTTGTCCTATTATTTTCTAAATTAGAATTCTACAAGTATAAATAGTATGAAAATGATATTCTATTTAGTGATTGGGTATTTGTTTTGATTCAGTGTGGAGTGAAATTATTGATGTATAATCAACTTTAGTATAATATTATCTGCTTAAAAATAGATCCATAATTAGAAGTTATTGTGGCATATTAGTTATAATCTAATTTTGTTTTTTTGTGTCCATCTAGATAATAATTGCAATTCTTTTATAAGGTTGATTCTTCAATTTTATTGGCTAGAAAAGAGTGTGACTAGATCTGATTTTATGCTTAAATATATCCATTATAATTTGTCTCTCTATAGTTTAATCACCTAGTAATTTTGGCATCTCAACAAGATAAGGAATGATAATCTTGTAGTGGGGTGTAGACGTGGAGGGAAGGAATAAATTTGGTCTAGATCAACTATAATCTCTCATAAACATAATAGTTATTTTATGCATATAAATGTATATATGTGTCTTTACAATATCAAACTATGTCCCTCATTGTGTTGGTCCACTAATTGGATGGTGTGTAGCTTGAATCTTGTGTTATAGGTTGTGTATTTGTATACACCCTAATTTGGTCAAGAAACCACACATATCATGTCTTTTCATAGTCCTTTCATAGGAGACTCTGATTGGAGAATATGAGCTTTTGTTCTCATTTAACGATGTCCTTTATTTTATTCATTTGGGTCTTGTTCTACTTTTAAGTCACCTTTTTGCCTATTCCCAATCTTGCTGAGCCTTTCAAACATTCATTCCACCTCAATCATGTCAAGTTTTCTATCCTCTTTTTATCCCCCTGGGTCTCAAAATTGTAGGATATGATTGATGGGGTTAGACTATAACACCAATGCCACTTGTGTCTATTACCAATACTCTTGTCTAGGGCCATTTTGAGTTCTAACAAATAGTTTATTTTGTGATTTGAGTCTTACCCATTTTATTAGCTTCATTCTTAAGTTTTCCCATGTCAACCAAATGCAAATAAATCTCCCAAATTCAAAATAATTAGTCTCTTATATAAATGAATTCATAAGGAATTTTATATCTAGCATGTAATACTTTGGCACATTAGACATAATAAAAATTAGTCAATCATATAACTCAACATTTTGCATCACATTTAGAATTTCATGCTTGATCAAGGAAGGGCCTAGGCAAAAGTCATTATTGCATCTATCATGTGAATTAATTATGCACATTCCCTAAGGAAGAACTACATTTGATCTGAGACCCTAGTTTGAGGGTTAATGTAAGCAGTGATCAAGTTAGTAAGGGTTCTAGATCATGGGATTATTCTTCCCCTAACCTAATTTTTCCCTCTTTTTATTTTGATTAATTTGTTTTTTTCACGTGTGTAGATGAATATAGGGTTTTTGAGATTAAAATGGACCTACAACAAGCTTTTTTGACTTCTAGCTTCTGAAATTTGGTACATAGGCTCACACTGACCTAGTGAACAAAACCTAGAAAGCTTAAATCCTCAAGACAACAATGATAGAGATGGAATATAACACTGATGCCACTACTATCCACTTTCTATGATCCTATCCAATCATGAAACAAAGGCTAAATCTAGATTCCAAATAGTGTCCCAGTCCTGCATCTCAATTTCCATGTCCTAAATCATTTATTTCAATCCATTTTTAGATAAGTTTAATTTTATTTCTAAGGTAATTTACTTGATAAAAATCTATATTTTACCATATTAAAATATAATTTTCTATTACTATAGACCATTTATTATTTAGGAACTAAACACTATTTTTCCCATAAATGATAAAACATTTGGTGAACCTAACTTACTTCGAACAAATCTAAAACCCTAGGTACCCTTAGGAGGTTTCCTTCATATTTTGTGCAAAAATCTAATTTCTAATTTCTAATATTTGTATAAATTTTTTTACGTTTATTCTATTCAAATATATTTTTAGAATTTAAATTATTGGCATAATTTTCAAAAATTCTAAAACCCTAGCTCAAAACCCTAGATTTTCAAACTAGGTCCTAAAACCCCAAGTTTTCCTCCTTTACAATATTTATGAAAATATTTTGTAATTTTTGAACATTGTTTAAATTTCCAAAAATATTTTCAAAATCTCTATGTTCATAGTTATTTTGCATTTATTTGTTTAATATTACTTTCCCAAATTCTCTTTGGTGAAAGAAATAAAATGGCCACTAAGGCACTTCTTCCTTCTCATCCCATAGATCAATTTCTATTTTTTTTTCATAATTATGAAAATGAATGGACAAATTTGAAAAATTTCACATTAGCTAAAAATATGGAAAATGATTTTATTTACAATGAAGATAACTACTATTGTTGTAATGAGGAATATGATGATATACATGATAGTGATAGTGAAGTACAAGTAGATGCATCTTCTCCTCTCAAACCTCTCTTTTATTCCCTCTTCTAAAAAAATAATTTTGATAAATGGGAAAGGTACTTTTCACCTCATTCTCCTAGGCACAACACACCAAATAATCAAATTAGTCATGCACTTCCAAGTGAACCTCTTATTCGTGATAATTTGCTTCCATGTGAACCTAATCTCTCTCTCTCTCTCTCTCTCTCTCTCTCTCTCTCTCTCTCTCTCTCTCTCTCTCTCTCTCTCTCTCTCTCTCTACTTTAATTTTAAAATTACAACAATATAAACACAATATAATCAAATTGTCAATGCATAGTACAAATGATGCATCTCATGCTCTTAACCCTACTTTATCAAAATAATTTCTAAATGAAACCTCTTCTTCTCTTATTTATCATATTACACATGAAAATAATGCATGTATTCCATCCATGGATAAAATAGATGCACATGATATTCCAATTTTAAATGATACTTTATTTCATATTAGAAAAGAATTAAATTATTCTCTTACACTTCTTCCTAGTTACATTGAAAGTGATAATGAATATGACAGTGAACATGCAAATGAATATGAAAATGAGAGTGATCATGAACAATATTCCAATGATGAAAATTCATGGAACAATGATGATTATTATGCACATAGTGAAGAATATAAATCTCATGTTTCTAAGTCTTCTCTCACTCCTTCTCTCAAACATAATGTACAACCACATGTTATTTATACTTCTATATATGATTCTATTTCAAATAATGCACATGTTAAATCTAATATCACATCTTCTACTCAATTATAATGTGATTCAATAAAACATAAAGATACCAATGAATCTCCCAAGCCACCCCTCGTTACAGTAGAACCCAATTCTCACTCTTCACCTAAAGAGAATGGTAACCCACATCCCTCTAGTAAGATCCAAGTTACCACTACTCCCAAGATTTAACTGAGCACACCCGCTCATTATGATCTAATTACTAAATGTAGCATTTCCATGAATAAAATTAACAATCAAATTTAATGATTAAATTAACCACTTAAAGATGCTAATGTACCATCATAGGATATTCTCTCTTTGATGCATGTAGTTGGTGAATTACAACACCAAGTACGTCTCCTTATCTTTCAAAACAAGGCTTACAGGTATTAGATGGATGCTAATGATATACATGGTAATCTAATTCCAAAGACATTCATAAAACATTCATTACATAAGCATTTACAAATACCATCATTGCCTCACTTTGATAGAACTGGAGTTCTATTTGTACACCTTCAAGCCTTTCAGAAGGCTTTTCCATCTCACGCGAGTCCTTTGATTCTACTAAAATTATTTCAATAAATATTAGTGGGGGAAGCACATAATTATTTCTTTCATCTACTCTTCATTGGCTCTTTTCACACATATGATCACTTAAGGGAGGCATTCCTTAGACATTACATAATAAACATGGGCCCTCATGTTACATATGAAAAACTTGTAACTTTACATCAGAATACTTCAATTCTAGTTAGTGATTATATCTTATGATTCAAGAATCACATGTTAAAATTGATATACAAACCATCAAATGTAGAGATTCAACATATCTTTATTAAGGTGCTTTACTAACCTCTTCTCAAGCATCTACTATATTAAACATAGTCTTCTTTTAGGCATTTTTGCTATATAGTTCTAGTTTTGGAAAAGAAATTGGGATTTATTGACGTAGATTCAATTGATCAAATTACTCTAGATTTCACAGTAGTATCTACATCTATATCTTGTAGCACACAACATCCACCATGTCCTAAACAAGATAAGAGAACACAACTAGAAAAGAAACTAATTAAGAAAAAAGAACAAGTCTCTAGAGTACAACCTACAGTGTGCACTACAAAGAATAACATCAAATCGCCACTATAGTTTGATTTAGATCAAGATAGATAATCTATCATATTATTATCTCTATTAGATAGGAGGTTAATCATATTGCCTTTTACTCATTGATGAGATCCACATCTCTTACATAGATAGCCACATTGGCCTTTTTATAACTCCCATCATATCCATGGACATATAGATAATGATTGTTATGGACTCAAATATTGCATTACTAGATGTGTTGATAATGACATCACAACATTCACATAAGGGGCACTAAAATATCCTTCATCATGGAATAATAGGCCTCATTCACACATGATGAGCCATCCTAAGAAATTACTTCATAGGAATCAACAATCACTCATTGTGAGAGAAATATGATTTCTAGGAAAAATCCTCAAAATAGATATCCTATTCCACCTATTCAAAAGGTTTGAAAACTAGTAGAGTGAGAGTAGCCTACATATAGCAGTGTAGTCTAAGGAATACATAGTTTAGTTCCATATACATATCTAGCAGAGTCACAAGCACAATAGTAGAGTACTATTCATTAGAAATATTCACTACATCCAAATTTGTCGGGTCCTATCTCACGTAGAAATCCACTATGGTTAAGATTAAATGAACCCACATCACATAGTACTACTTATGAGAAATATTAACTATGGCTATATTTTATAGGTCTTATCTCATGTAGCAACCCACTACAATTAAGATTAAATGATCCCTCATCACAAGTTTTATCTCCATCTCAATCTATGGCTCAATCATACACATCATAGTAGAGGCCATAGGGTATACGATTATGGATAGATGATCCTTATTCATAGCACATAGTTTTAGTTACATGACCAATAAAGTTACATTTTATAAAATCTCCACATCTAGCTATAGTTAGTACATAATAGATAGTATTAGATACAAAGTATATCCTTACATAGCATGAGCAGCATGGGAACTTATTTATTTGGCCAATAGGATTTAAATATTGATACATCACAGAGTGATATGATGCATGTTCATACTAACATCAGTTCATAGCTTCACTTAGTAGGATAAATATGGATCCAAAGGTCTATCTAGCCTTTATATTCTTGAGCCACTCTTAGGGAAGTAATTTTCATAAGGTGTAATCTTAAATCCCCACATACTAACAACTAACATTCCTAATTCCCAATAGCTATCCATAGCCAAGACCAGCTTATCAAAGTCCAAATATTACTAAATCTTATTTTACCAACATAAAACCAACTCAATCCATCCAAAAAATCTACCAATCTCAAACCAGCTCAATTTATCCCAACAATTTCCTAATTTCAAAACCAACAAATGTTTTGCTTACATATAATTACAAACTGAATAAATTTACTTACTTCATACAATTTGAAATCAAAATCTAGCATCACACTTATCAAAATAATCAAATCACATATCCCAAGTACCATTTTACCAAACATATGCATCCTCAACATCAATGCCAAATCAACTACTTATAAAACAACCATATGCAATGAATATAACAATGTATTTCAAATCCCATAAAATAATATGCATGAGTTTAAATTCAAACAATACATACATACATACACACACACACACATATATATATATATATATATTTTAAAACATATACATCATATTAAGATATAATCAATCAAGAATGGGCATCATGCCCTCACTTTCAATCTCACTCTCTCCTCCAGTACTAGTTCCATAGTCTAGCCTAGAAATCAATGGACCCACACCTCCTAGAGATCCTGAAAGCCTATTACATTAGTGTGGGTCCATTGATTTCTAGGCTAGACTATGGAACTAGTACTGGAGGAGAGAGTGAGATTGAGAGTGAGGGCATGATGCCCATTCTTGATTGATTATATCTTAATATGATGTATATGTTTTGAAATAAATTTCTATATATATCATGATGCCCATTCTTGATTGATTATATCTTAATATGATGTATATGTTTTGAAATAAATTTTTATATATATATATAGAAATTTATTTCAAAACATATACATCATATTAAGATATAATCAATCAAGAATGGGAATCATGCCCTCACTCTCAATCTCACTCTCTCCTCCAGTAATAGTTTCATATTCTAGCCTAGAAATCAATGGCCCCACACCTCCTAAAGATCATGAAAGCCTATTACATTGGCTATCTCACTCCAACAACTGACCATGCTCCATGTGCAAATCTGAATACCACTTTTGAAGCTTCATGCAATCATCCATAATCATCATCCTCATCGATCCATAATTAGGTGGAGGCATCCTATGCCTATCTAGCCCAACCCTCATCTCATCTCTCTCTCCCACTGCCCTAACATATGTAGCTATCATTATAACATCCCTATCAAATAAATGAACATAAACACTAGCTTTAATTATCACTCACTCTATCAAACCCTCCTCCACTACATCATCAGGAACATGTTGTGTAAGATCTCAAAGTGTCAACTCAATGATGGTCTCCTAAAACCCATCATCTCCACCTCCTCCCTTAAAAGGTGCTTCATCTTGAGTACTTCCCACTCTACCTACACACAAAAGTACAAACACTACAATAGACATACATTTTCAAGACAAGCTAAAATAAGCTCAAGATTGTATATAATTCAAATGTTAATCAATGCTTACCTCCCATCATATGATAAACATAGGATAATCATACTCAAGGGCATCGCTTCCATCAACATGATATAATGGAGCCCATCAATGCCTCATCCACCATGTGGCATGTGCCTCTGTGCATCCAACAATATCTACATCAAAAATATCTATAAATACATCTCATGCATCTAAAGGTAATGGTGCTAACTCAACCTTAGTAATCCTCCCATGGGATCCTACACTCACTGGTGCCCATGCACTCCTCACCCACACCCATGATATAGGGGCCACATCTTATGGTACCCTAAACTATCTAGTCATGTGCTCATACCAAAATCACTCGTACAGTCCAACCTAGTGGTCATGTAACCAAAAATTAACCCTCATATACTACAACTACACTCCATCTTTGGGCCATCTAAAGAATCCTCTATAGGGCCTCCATATGATATTATGAGCCACTAGTCTATCTAAAACTCATTTATAGTGATCTATCCTAAGAGATCAGATCACCAACATACTCATCCACCACTCTCCAAATGGTTGTGGAGGTGCCCACCTCTCCCTCGGTAATCCTATTAGTCACACAACTGCTATATGATCATAATCTAGATAATGTAATAAAGTATCCACACTCACACCATTACTAAATGCATCTTGAGTAAACCTATAAAGGTTCCTATATAAATAGGCAAGTATAGTCCTATCCTATGAGAACACAGTACCATACACCTCTACACTATACATGATCCTATGCATCCTATATGCAATTGACACCCCACTCCCATCCACAACAAAAAATGAAGCCAACAACATGGTAAACTATTTCTATAGATTTGAAAGACTCGACTATAAAATAACTAACAATAATACATTACTATCACTACCTCTCATATGTATGCCTAAAGGCACACCAAAAAATTACAAGGACACAAGATCAATAACATATGCACCTATGTCATCCTATAATGTCACCTACCATCCACTAACAAACAAATGCAAAATATAGTATACATCCTCCAAAGTAATCATAATATCTCTAGTAGGAAGCCAAAAAGTATAAGTATCTACATTCCACCTCTCACATAAGGTGGTAATTAGATATCTATCCCACTACATAGTGCCTACGTCACACACATGACCCAACCCTACCTATCCATCCTAGCTCTCTCATTATATGACAAAGGTAACAATCTTATGGTATCCATCACCTGGCCTCTATAGAACTCCCTCATCCATACCTTGTCTTCCAAACACACTAGAAAACAACATGTATATCAGTCAATCATGCCAAGGAAAATAACTAAGCTACATAATAATAAGAAATAACTCAAAAACTCAGATAACTAACCCAAGTAAATAATAATGTTGCAAAAGGACACGAGCACTCGATAATAGTGCCAAAACCTTGATATTAATGTTGAACACTAGACAAAGTACTCAAGGAGGGATAGGAGCACTGGAATTAGTCAAAAAATCTCCTAGACTCTTAAAATAGCTCCAAAATATCTAAAATAGGCTTCCAAACATGTAAAAATCATGCATTTTAGCTACTTACCAAGGTAACCTCCCAACCAACCTCAATCTAGGATACCAACTACTCAAACTAAGTCACATCAAGTGCTCACCTCCTCGGTATATCTCTTACCCTAGAGCTAAAAATCTTAAACTACTCAATGTGTAAATGAATCAAGAATCAATCCAACTTTCCTATATCAAACAACTTTTTCATCCAAAGGAAAATACTATTTCTCCTATAACTTCAACCATGTAGCTCCATTTTATAAAATGTTTTGTTCCATGGAATCATAACAATGATACCTTTGACATCACATGATCCTCACTCTCTTACTACATAATCTACCTACTATGGCACACACATCACTATACCTATTTTATTCACAAACATTCAACTTGGTCCTAACCAATCAAAAAGCTCTTTCAACTATCAAAAAACTCAATCTAATCAATCGAATGACTTTTCAAACAATTCAAACTATATCAACCTTACTTCTATCATTACACCACTAGTCATCATTTTTGGCTCAACCTCCTCTATCACATATCTCATCCCTATCCCCCAAAAGGGGGCATCATTCCTACTATTCTTATTCATACACTTATCCAACATACCCAACCACTCTCATAAGTGGATACACCATAGTTATTACACATTCAATAGTTAGATCATTAGGTTCAACTTAGATCAGTTGAAATATAGAGTGATTCAGACTACATGGGTCACTTAGCATGGTTCTTATACCTCCAACAATCAGATCATTAGGTTCAACTTAAATTGGTTAAAAGATATAGTGATTCAGACTACATGGGTCACTTAGCATGATTTTTACACCTTCAATATTCAGATGATCAGATTTAGCTCAGAATGATTGAGATATATAGTGATTCAAATTACATGGGTTATTTAACATTACTTATGACATTCAAAGGGGACATACCTTTAGTTTACAAGATATATAGATTAGTTAGATATATAATGATTTAGATTATATGGATTCATAAATACTTTGATATAGATTTAGACTAGATACCAAATTTGGAGGCATGGCACAAATGTTCATGTTCTTCATCATCCAAGATTATATAGATTAGAATGGAAAAGACATGCCATTCTATTCTTACACATTTACTAGAGTTTCATATTACACCTAGTTATACCTAGGTTGTCACCAGGTTGGACCATATGATCTTCTGTAGTATCTAGTCCATAACATTACCTAGATGTAGACTAGATGAGTTTGTGTGGGATAGAGGGCAGACATTAGTTTTAAACCTCCAAGCACTTCTTAGTTCTAGTTTAGATTATTCAAACTGGGAGCATGATAGATTTTACTCTTCAAAACATATAGATTCTATACACACATTCCAAATTACATGAGTTTATGTCAGATAGAGGGTAGACATTAGTTTTAGACCTTCAAGCATTTCTCATTCTAGTCAGATTCAACACAGTGGGTAAGCGTTTCCCTCCTAAACGTTATACAGATTCTACTTCCAAATTTAGTATAGGGGCATCTATTTCAAGGATTCCTTCTTTATCTAGGCACTATTTAGCTTTCCATCCACTTCCCCCTGGCTAATAAGTGAGTTGGACCCTTTTTTAGCACACTTATATCCATGCAGGTAGGTTCATGTACATTTTTTCTTCTCTTTCTTTTAATTTAGTAATTTATTTCATTACATCACTAAAATGAACTGGGGGTAAATTTTTAAACCCTAATTTGGTCAAGAAACCACACATATCATGTCTTTTCATAGTCCTTTCATAGGAGACTCTGACTAGAAAATATGAACTTTTGTTCACATTTAGCCATCTCCTTTATTTTATTCATTTGGGTCTTGTTCTATGCTTAAGTCACCTTTTTGCTTATTCTTGATCTTCCCAAGCCTTTCAAATAGTCATTCCACCTCAGCCAAGTCTACTTTTCTATCCTCTTTCCATCCCCCTAGGTCTTGAGATTATAGGATAGGAGCATTGGGGTTGGACTATAGCATCAATGCCACTAGTGTTCATTTATAACACTCTTATATAGGGCCATTTTGAGTTCTAATAGTCAGTTTATTTTGCTAGTTGAGTCTTAACCATTTTGTTAGCTTTATTCTTAAGTTATCCCATGTTGTCTAAATGTAAATAAAGCTCCCAAATTCAAAATAATGAGTCTCCTATATAAAGGACTTCACAAAGCATTTTATATCTAGCACTTACTATTTTGGTACATCAGACATAATAAAAATTAGTCAATAGTATAGCTCAACATTCTACATCACAAATAGACTTGCATGCTTTATCAAGGAAGGGCTTATGCAAAAGTCATTATTACATCTATTGTGTGCATTGATTATGCATGTTCCCCAAGTGAGAACTACATTTGATCTAAGACCCTATTTTGAGGGTTAATATAAGTAAAAATCATGACAACGGGGGTTCTATATCATGTGATCATTCTTCCCCTAACCCAAAATTTCCCCCTTTTTCTTTTGATGCATTTTTTATTTGCGTGTGTGTAGATGAATATAGGGTTTTTGAGATTAAAATAGACCTACAATGAGCTCTATTGACTTTCAACCTCCAAAATTTGGTACATAGGCTCACACTGACTTGGTGAACAAAACCTAAAAATATCAGATCCTTAGGACAAAATAATTAGAGGTGTAATATAGTACTAGTGCCACTACTATATAATTTTGATGCTCCTATCCAATCACATAACAAAGGCTAGATCCAGATTATAGATAGTGTCGCAGTCTTGCATCTCAATTTTTAGCTCCTGAATCATTCATTTTAGTCTATTTTTAGATAAGTTTAATTTTATTCCATATGTAATTTACTTGATAAAAATATATATTTTACCATATTAAACTAGATTTTTCCCTTACTCCAAACCCCTTATTATTTGGGAACTAAACACTAGTCTTCCCAAAAATAACAAAATAATATTATATACAAAATTATACACTTGTATCACCCATATGTGAGGAATTAGTCTTAAATTTATATAAATAAATATACACTTGTATCACCCATATGTGAGGAATTAGTCTTAAATTTATATAAATAAATAAATAAATTTATACGAATGACTATCCTCTTACCTCTTTGTTGAGTTTTGAAGTTGGATGATGCTAAAGTGGATTGATTGACATATTAAGAGGGTTGTGTCTTCCTTGGTAAAGTGAAGAAATTTTGAAAAGTAATTTAAAAATATATAGTGAATATGTTATGACTACATATCTTGGGTATGGTGGAACCCATCATGATTGGACTGGTTTTAAATTCTGATTTGAATACATGAACTTAAATGTTTATGTAGTTGTAAATGTGGTGTGGATGAGTGTGAAGGAATGAGATTAGTAGTAGTAAACATTCAAAATATATTAAAAATGAGTTTACTCCACTCCTGGTCCATGTTAGAAGGTTAAAAATTCTTTGCTTTGTGTTTAGTAAATGGGTGTAATAAGCATAGAGGCTTACCTGAGTTTGAAAGGAGCTAGCTAGAGTGTGCTAGCTATTCTATAATTATACTATTTTCTATAGTATTAAAAAATGAGTTCCAATTATAGATTTGTGTTTTAATCTCATTTATATTAAATAGGTGTATTGATAAATGATCATTTCTATCCTGATTGTAAGCTTGATCATTTGAATTTGTTTGTAAATGCGAGAAAAAAATTATTATGTGTATTTTGTTTTAACTTGGTTTATATTTGAATATCAATAAGATCATAACAAGAGATTCTTTCTAGCTTAAAGTTGATACACTCAAGTTTGTGCAAGTAAATCAAGAGTTATGGTTATTATTGGTAGATAAGCATGCATTAGAGGATATTTAGGATGTATTAAATTAAATTTTATCATCTATTGTTGTAGTTGGAAGCACTATGTGCAACTTCATCCTTGATTTAGGATTATTTTTATTGAGTGTTCTTATTGTGAAAAGTTTTTGTATTGAAGATAAATTTGTTCTTGAAGAAAATTACCTTTTTTGATTTGAGTATTTATATACTTGTTTGTTATCAAGCTCTTTTGTTAGATCAATTATAGTGTTGAATGACTTGTTACAATATTCAAACATATATTTCATTTTGGGTAAAACCATAACCTTGTGTTATTTTACTTCATTAAATGAAAGAAAGGAAGACTTTATAACAATATATCATTATATTTAAGAAAAATATTTAAACATTTTTTAGTTTTGATATACAAAACAGGGAATTTTGAATGTGATTATCTGCTGGTAAATTAGCTCAGACTAGTCTAAAAAAAGGGGGTTCAAAAAAATATCTATACTCCTAGACATGTGAAATCAAGACTTAAAACCAAATATTCTATCATATGAGATTTTATATCCACTACTTGTATGAATTTATCATAATCAAGTGTCAAATTCTTAGGCTAATTTCAGAAGGAGTTTGCAAAAAAGGACTACAATTCCTAGGTCTGTTGTTTGTAAGTTTGCTATGAAATAGACTTGTTTTTAGTCATGAACATTTGATTTTTTCTTACAAAAACTAATTTTGTAAATGTTTTCCCCCATATTAATTTTATATAATGAATTTTAAATTTTTTTTGGGGGGTCAATTTACTATTTTTAGTAATCTATTTTCTTGGCCTATTTTTTTTTTGGGGTTCTTATGTAAATCAGCTAGAAATAACTCAGAGATGGGTTTGGAAAAACACCTAAATGAATTATTCTATTGAATTTGAGACTTTTAACCACATCTCCTATCATAGGGGAGTGAGAAACAATAACCAATATTTTTATATCCTTATGGATGTCGATTGACATAACCATTCTAGACTACATTTGTAGAAATCTTACACTGTCTGCTTGATTACAGCTAGCGAAGTTGCTTTAAAAGTGACATGATTAACATATTTATATTTAGTGTTTTTATAATTTGAATGTCTCTTAATAATTTCATGAGGTTTATTTTCAACCTAGGAATTTAAGATCTCTAAATTTTAGTCATTTGTTATTTTTAATAACATGATTTCTTACTTGAATTACGTAAAAACTCTAGTTAATACAATCAATTTTCATCAAAACCCATTGAAATTGCAAGTTTAATTTTGGCATTTAATTTGTCTGGTTTTAATTTCTTAGGTTCATATGTGGACCCTATAGATAATGGAAATGGTATTACATGATGAAAAGTTATTTCACATTATGGAGGTGTTTTTTAATTATTGTTTTTAAGTACAGGTTGTTGAGTTGTGCACTAATTGTTAGGTGTGCTATTTAATCTTGTATATAGCTTGTTTGTGGGATTTTTTCCTTGACACATTAGTTTTTAGATATTTTTACACCATTGTGTGTACATATTTTTCTTTAAACCCATCATGAATATTAAGGTTAGAGGTTGAAACATTTACCTCCCATGAACTTGATTTTAAGTATATTTATTGAATAATAATATGATATGTTGTTGATTTTGGGTATATGACTATGATATTGCCCACTTGGTATGGTGATGATAATGTTATTTAGTAGCGAAGAAGTTTTATATACCTTTAATGAATATAGTGATTAATAGTATGTAGAAGTAAACTAATGAGATTTACAAGGTTTTTACTACATGTTTATTACGTAAATAAACCTTGAAGCTATAGTGAATATACTTGTAATTATTATTTCTTAGATCCAAGCTTGACTTTATGCAACTTAACCAATTTCAAATCCATAAATAACCTTGCGTTGTTAAAATAGAGATGATAAGATTAGGACTATAACATATTTTTCCAATTGATGAAATGTCACTAAATGGATAATTAAATTTTATCTCTTAATAGTGAGAAGGAAATGTTTAATAATATACTATGTACTTTTTTGTATGGCCCAGTTAGTAACTCATCAATTTGTTTTAATATAACTAGTTTTTTACTTCTGTATGACATTGATGAATTGCATAATTGATTGTTCCTTATGGATCTTGTGACTTGTAGAGTCATCCTAATACTCAAAAATGCCTTGAGTAAACCTAAGTTGTCTATGCTCATGAATTTATATCACTTTATGATAGTTCCTAATATATTAATCCTATTTTGAGGCTAAGTAAGATTTTTTTTTCCATTTTGTGGATAGTTTGAAATTTGTCATTAGTTTCATCTATCTATCTAGGAACTAGATTTTCTCATTAATAGAGTCACTGTGGGATTTATTACCATGTGTTACATCTAAGAAGGAAATTTGAATTAATAAACTGCAAAAAAAAAATTAAATGATGAAAAAGAAAATAATCTATTAATATCGAATCAAGTAAGAACTTGTAATTTTTTTAAGTCAAAGATTACTTTTGGCCATTTGTGGCCTACATACAAGGATAAAAGAGATGAGCAGGGTCATGATTGAAAAAGTGAGTCAATGATAAAAAAGAGGGAGATCATATTGCTTACAATACTTTTGAAACACTTTAAGTTTGCTTAAAGTGCATTCTGATTAATATGTAGGGTAAAAAGAAGGATCTAAATACGTCTTCATGGTGATTAATGCAATTCAAGATCAAGGATAAGTTTACATAGGCCTCAAAAGATCATTTGAAGCTACAAAAGTTTAGGAACAAGCTTTTTGAAGCCAAACCATCATCAGGATATCATGAAGAACTAGACTAGATAGTGTGTTTGTGTATTTTATAAATATGCTCAAAAATCCTCATATGACTAGAAGATCACATGCAATCAAATTTATTCATGTCAAGATGAATCCATATAATTTTTGTGACTTGATGAGATTTCTATCTCAAGTTATAAATTTTCAAAGTTGAACTAGTAGAGTAAGACATCTGTATAAACATCAAAATCAAGCTACAATAAAAAACCATTTGATTTTAAAAAGTGATGATCATGTGAACATCATTGATGGTCACATGGACATATTTGACATTCATGCAAACATCAAAATAATCCTCATTAACTAACTCTATGGTTTTAAAATTGTGATCAACTTGAAAATGCCAATGATGGTCTTGAAAATGTATTTGACGGTCGCATGGGCATCAAAGTTAAGATATATAAAAAGTCCATTATGGTTTAAATTTGATAGTCATATGGACATCAAATATAGTCATGTATATGTGAAATGATAGGAGTATAGACACCAAATTTAAGCTTGTGAATTTGCCATTTGATCTTAAACAATGGGTCCTATCAAACCTAATGGTTGGCATTTATTTATACCAAGAGAGATCGATGGTGCAAGTGAGTCAAAAGTTCAAAGATCTCAAGAAGCCATCATGTGACATAAGTGCATATTGTAGGTAGACTGATAGTGGATACTAAGTGCAAACATATGACTACCAAGTGGTACTAGCTCATATGGAGTTGATAAGTCAAGGGTAGGATTGATGGATCTCACTCGATCATGTTGATCAAGATCAATGGTGAATGGATAGGTCAACATGTCAATGATTTGAGTTATTTTTTGATAGATAATGAACATAGGGCAAGCCCAAGGCATTTTTGATGTAATTTGATGAGCTATTTTTCAGTTGAGGAGTTTGGATGGGATCCAAGATTGAACCAAAATAAAAGAGCAGGATCAAACATAGCCATTAAAGGTCAACACCTTGATTATCAAAATGTGATTGGGTATCAAAAAAAATGTTGACGTGAATGCTACAAGAAAAATAATAAAATGATTGGTTTTATAATTATGAAGTGACATGGCTCTATCAATTATAAGATATGAAGAGTTAGTCCTCATCATTAGATTAGATAGATAATGACATGGAGTTCTAAGAAGGAGACCTAGAAGATAGATAAGGACAATGGGAATAATTTTTTATATATTGATAAGGTCATGAGTGAGCATCCTCAAATTTATGATAATAAATCATAGTTCCCTCTCTCTCTTCCTTTTTCTATATATGTTCGAACTTCCACCACATGTTGCACTCTATAAAAGTTTTAGACAAGAAATCTATGACATTTTTAGAGAATAGTCTCTTATGATTTGGCTTGCTTTGGCTATGCCAAATTTTGTATTTTAACATTTTTTTATGTAATAAAGATTTAATTCTATCATTTTGAAATCTATATTGAAGTGTGTCCTATGAATGCATGTATTATAGTTAAGTGAATATATGTTCTTTGTCTATGTCTAAGTTTTTTCACCTTTATGAACTACTTGGTACCTCTCATAGGTCATTATAAGTGTAATTTATAGTCTATTATTTATATTATAAGTGGATATCTACCCTCTCATGCTAATTTGATAGCTGATCAATGCCTTATTGTGAAATACTTATGTGGGACTGATCTTATTTGGTAATGTGTCTCATAGTGTGTCTTGTGCAAAGGATAAATGTTCCAATTACAAGTGCATTAGCTCATTTTATATGATTTCATATATTGTTATATCTTTGCATCTCTTTTCCAAGTAATTATTGGTTTAGGTGATAGATCTAGAAGGAAGTTGGCCTTCTCTAGAGGTCACACCCAAATTTAGGTGACCCATAGCCTAGATTCATTCTCATGTTGGACTAGATTTTTTTAAGAGAACTTGAACAACCCCCTTCTCAACTAGGGTGAGATCTAGGACACCAACAATTGCTTCATGAGGAATTAGTGACTATGGTGGATTACGTTGATTATGTAGCCATAAAGATCTTAGATTTGGCATGGGTACTCCCATAAAATGGAATTAAAATAGGGTAATTATGATAAATAGTGTATTTGGTGTTGTTAATATTTATAATAATAGGGAATATGTTATGTCCTTTGATTGGTCAGATATGGTATAAGAATTTTTGATACTTCTCCTTGTTAAATATACTTTAAATAAATTTAGTTGTATTTAGCTTCATCAATTGTGAGTGTTACTGTATGATACATTTAGACAGTTTAGTTTTTGAGATTTATGCAATGATAAAGACATTTACATCAATAAATACTAGATGGAAATAATTGAGGTTAGATATTTCTTTTTAGGAAAGAATTGTACATTTACATATGAGGCACCTTGATACTATGAATAATGTCGACCTGTATATTATTTTTTGGCAATGATGGAGGATGATGATGAATAATGATAACATTAGATATAATATATCTATTTTTTGGGCCTATGAGCTTACCTTGACCCTTGTGTGAAACCTATAAATTATGTTATGTTATTGTAAAATTTATCCCAATTGTCATAAAAATATGTAAGCATATTATTTAAGTTATTCATGTATAACCTTAACGTGTGAATTTGTGTGCATCTATAATTACAAGATTTTGTGTAAACCCCTGTAACATTTTTACACTCTTTAAACCTTACAAATAATGGATTTGTGATATGTAATTAACCTTGCTATGAAAATATCATGTGTATATGACTAAGCACTTGCATGATGTTACATTTTTAAGTCCATTTGTATAGTTTTTTATGAGTTGTTGTAACCTTGTATGTAACCCATATGTGTAAATTTTGTGTAAAATAATAACCCTTCCTAATATCAATTAATGTCTTAGTAAAAATAATGATTGTGGTGATGTATAGTTGTAAGCTATGGTATAAACCCTCCTTATGTCATATTGGGACGTTATGATTCCATATGTAAATATTTTTAGTTGTTATCCCATTTTGATAGTTCATATATTATAGCAAAGAGTAGTAGTCAATGGACAACACTCAGATAATTTTCACTTTATAGTTTTTTGGTTGTATACCTTCAATAAGTTATGTTCTTGACATGGTTGTTATTTATGGGCTATGCTAATTGAAATTATATGGGTTACATGACAGTCAATAATGTGGGGTAATATGATTACTTTTGGGTACTTTCATAGCACTAGGATGTTGTGTACAAAAGTTGTTTAGTTGATATGTATTGTGACACTATTACATATGATGATCTATAATTACTATATTACCTCTGAGAGGTAATTTTTAGGTATTTCCTTACTTTTGGGAGGTAACAAACAATGTTCCCCATACCTCTAGGATGTAATTAAGATGCATTAAACCTTTGGGAGGTAATTGGGATGCCTCTTACCTTTGGGAGGTAATTGAGATGATTTTATTCCTTATCCCCTTGGGTGGTTTAAAAAGTCACATAGTGTGTGTGATGTGATCTATTTTCATATATGTTTTTCCAAAATTATTTTAGTTTAACACACTTTATTTTTAAAATAATTTAGAAATCAACATTTTATTTTATTTTATTTTGAATATTTTAATCAATTGGTCAATTAAATAATTTTTTGTTAAAATTAATAGTTTGTATTTTTGGTTATGATTTTAATTGCTTGGATTGTTGTTGAAAATATTTTGATCACTTGATCTCATTTTATTGGTTTATGATTTTACATGATCAATTTTTTTTAAATTATTTTGGTGATTATTATGTTAGTTTCCCATGTAAACGTATGTGCATAACTATTACACCAATGGTGTGATATGGGGGAAAAGAAGTATCTTAGAATATAGCTATTGGTATTATGATGGGGAACCTATCATGTAGGTCGTGATACCATCCTTTTCACCCCACCAAATGTGGTGGTTATTTATTACATATTATTTTGCTAAATGGGATGTATAAATAGTTATGATTATGTTTATTAGGATGTCTAAGGTGGTATGTTGATGATTGGGAAGCATAAGTAGGTGATTTGCATAAAATTATTGCTTGGTCATTTACGCATATGTTTAATTCTTTTAGCACAGTTCAGTGGATTCTCTTGAGTTAATGATTTTAACCTAATTAAATTTAAAAAAAATAATAAATAATAATTATTATAATAAATGGATTAAATAAATTATTAAATAAGATGGCATCTAATATTACCAATGTGAAAGTGGAATCATTGATTTTGCTTGGGTGGTAGACAAACTCACATGGGGTTGGGATGCCAATTTTAATAGAGTAATCCATTTAGGTTAGATGACTAACAAAATTAGTGGGAAGAAATAAATTATGTTACCTAAAAATTTTGTAATCCAATAGTAAATCCCACCTTACGCAACTTGATTATGGAGCAGATGGTGTGTCATGTTTTTGAGTAGAATGAAGTGAAATAAATAAATTATATAGTAGTGTGGCATAGGGATAGAAGAAATCATAAGTTTTAATTTTGTGGAAAGGATGCTAACAAGTGGTTGGATGCCATCATTGTGTGAAATAAATAAACAAGAGCTTAATCATGTTTTATTGTATTACCATGATATTAACTTGGAATCAACACATTCCTTCTACCTACCAAGAGAATCCAATACCATACTTGGTGGGAGAAACTTGGGAGAAGCATGGATAAGCCAAGAAGGTTTTGGGCATGAGATTTGAATAGAAAGAAACCATGGAAGGTGCTTTGGAGAAGCAGTGAAGGAAGATGAAATCAACTGAAGAGTGATATAGAAAGAATTATGTTCATGTAAGTAATCTAATCAGGATGATCTATCTTGATATTCAAGATCTAAATCCAAGATAGTATGTAAATTAATTCTAATTTTGTTATAGGATAACTAAATTATAGTAAGTTGATAGCATTATTTTTGGTAAATATACTAGTATGAAAGAAATATACAACCTTGTGGTTGTTTGTCTATCTTATTTTTTTTAAGTTGGAATTCTACAAGTATAACCAATATACAAATGATATTCTATTTAGTGATTGTGGATTTGTTCTGATTTAGTATGGAGTGAAATTACTGATGTATAATCAACTGTAGTATAATATTATTATCTTAAAAATGGATCCAGACTTCTCTTTGTGTATTGTTAGTTATAATCTAATGTTGGTTGTTTGTATCCATCTAGATAGCAATTACAATTCTTTTATAAGGATGATTTCTTCACTTTTATTGGATGGAAAAGAGTGTGACCAGATTTGATTTTATGCTTAAATATATCTATTATAATTTATCTCTCTATAGTTTAATCAACTAGTAATTATGGAATCCCAACAAGCTAAGGCATGACAATCTTTTAGTAGGGCATAGAGGTGGAGAGAAGGTATAAATTTGGCATTAGATAAGTTTTAATGTCTCATAAACATAATAGTTATTTTATGTATATAAATGTATATACGTGTCTTTAAAATATCAAACTATGTCCCTCGTTGTGTTGGTCTATGAATTGGATGGTGTGTAGCTATGAAACTTGTGTTATAGGTTGTGTATTATATACAAAATTATAAACCCATATCACCCATATGTGTGGAATTAGTCTTAAATCTATATAAATAAATAATTCTATACCAATGATCATCCTCACACCTCTTTATTTAGTTTTTAAATTGGATGATGCTAAGGTGGATTGATTGACTTATTAATAGGGTTGTGTCTTGCTTGGTGAAGTGAAGATAGTGTGAAAAATAATTTTAAAATCTAT
Organism: Torreya grandis; assembly: GCA_037957365.1. Lineage (NCBI taxonomy): Eukaryota > Viridiplantae > Streptophyta > Pinopsida > Cupressales > Taxaceae > Torreya > Torreya grandis. The sequence continues at coordinate 65,714 of JARHVA010007687.1, read as the reverse complement.
AGTGAATATGCTATGATTGTGCATATTCTTTGATATGGTTAAACCCATCATGATTGGACCAGTTTTAAATCCAGATTTGAATAATTGAACTTAAAAATTTATGTAGTTGTAAATATGGTGTGGATGAGTGTGAAGGAAAGAGGTTAGTAGGAGTAAACTTTCATAATTTATTACAATCAAGGTTACTCCACTCTTGGTCCATACTAGCTAGAGTGTGTTATCTTTGGTATAATTAGACTATTTTATATATTATTAAAAAATGAATTCCAATTATAGATTTGTGTTTTAATCTCATTATATTAAAGAAGTGTGTTTGTAAATGCTCATTTATATCATGATTACAAGCTTGATCATTAGAATTCATTTGTAAACATGAGAAGAAAATTATTGTATTTGTATTTTATTTTAACCTGGTTTATACTTGAATATCAATAAGATCATAAAGGAAGATTCTTGACAGCTTAAAGCTGATGTACTCAGTGTTATGTAGGTACATCAAGATTTATATTTTTTATTGGAAAATAAGCATACATTAAAGGATATTTAGGATGTATTACATTATATTTTATCATCTATTATTATAGTTGGATGCACCATGTGTGTCTTCATCCTTGATTTAGGATTATTTTTATTGAACAATTTTATTATGAAAAGTTTTTGTATTGAAAATAAATTTGTTTTTGAAGAAAATTCCATTTTGTGATTTGAGTATTGATATACTTGTTTTTTATCAATCTCTTTTGTTAGATCAATTATAACATTGAATGACTTGTAATATTCAAACATGTTTCATTTTGTGTAAAATTGTAACCATGTGTTATTTTCCTTCATTGAATGAAAGTAAGGAAGACTTTATAACAATATATCACTATATTTAAGAAAAATATTTAAACACTTTTCAGTTATAATATGTGAAACAAGAAATTTTGATTGTGATTGTCTGCTGGTAAATCAGCTCAGAACAATCTAAAAAAAGGGGGTTCAAAAAAATGTTTATACTCCTAAATATGTGAAATTAAAAATTGAAACCAATTCTTATATCACATGAGATTTTATATCCACTACCAATATGAATTTATCATAATCATATGTCAAAATTCTAGGCCAACTGTAAGGAGTTTGTAAAAAAAGACTACACTTCCTAGGTCTAGTTGTTTGGAAGGTTGCTACGAAATAAACTTGTTTCTAGTCATGAATATTTGTTTTTTTTAAAAGTTGTAATTTTTTTCAAATATTCATATTATATAATTAATTTTAAATTTTTTATTTGGGGATAGTTTACTATTTTTACTAATCTATTTTTTTGCTTGTTTATTCTATGTTTTTCTAAGTTCCTATGCAAATCAGCTGGATTAGAGATAGGTTTGGAAAAACACCTAAATGAATTATTATATTGAATTCAAGACTTTAAACCACCTCTTCTATCATAGGGGAGTGAGATACCATAACTAGTATTTTTATATCCTTGTGGATATCAGTTGGTAGACCCATTCCATAAGACATTTGCAGAAATCCTACATTGTTTAATTAATTGTAGCCAGCGAAGTCACTTGAAAAGAGACATGATTAACATAGTTATATTTATTTTTTTATAATTTGAATGTCTCTTTATATTTTCATGAGGTTTATTTTCAACCTGAGAATTTAATATCTATGAAATTGGGTTGTTTGCTATTTTTAGCGACGTGATTTCTTACCATAATTACACAAAACATTATTGGTAATGTAATCACTTTTTGTTAAAACCCATTTGAAATACAATTTTAGTTTTGGCATTTACTTTATCTAGGTTTAGTTTCTTGGGTTCAAATGTGGACCTTGTAGATAATGCAATTGGTATTATATGATAGAAAGTCATTTCACCTTATGGAGGTGCTTTTTCAATTATTGTTTTAAGTATGGTTTATCTAGCTGCACATTGGGTATCAAGTGTGTTGTTTTAGCTTGTATATAACTTATTTGTGGGATTTTTGATATGACACCTTATTTTTAAATTTTTTTGAAACTATTTTGGTGCACATGTTTCTTAAGAAACTATCAAAGCTTACAGATGTTTCATCCTTACACACGTGATTAATGCATGCATCGATGTGGTTATTTAAGCAAAAATAATGGTGTGATTTTATTGTGAATTCCATTCATGTAATTTGAGCATGATAGATAAAAAAAGAGAATATTTATAGAGGTTGAAACTTTCCAAGTCATGTTATACTTCATGTTGTCTGTACAAGCCACAAAATGTGTCAAAACTATAATATCCCCTATGTTTGAGCCTTTGTGACCTTGTTGTTATCATGTGTTTGCCTATCCTATGAGATTTTAAATGTGTAAGAGTTAAAATATTATTCCCTCCTTTATTTTGACATTTTTACTTGTTAAAATATAATTAGAACATTCTCTTTTTATTTAAAGCATAATCCAATAAATATTTAAATCCACATAAATCATGAGGAATTTTACAATAGATTTTATTTGCAACTTGTGTCTAGCTTCTATAGGAAGGATATAGGAACTATATTAGGACTTAGAGTAGGGTGAGTGGATGTTCTTGTGGAGTGTAAACTTGGTAAATGTAAGAGAAGTTACCATTGAGTGTAAGGGACCCTTTTGATTTTGTCTTAAGTTGTTGATTTAGACAAGTAAGTCCACATGGGCTTGTAAGGTCATTAATAAGAGGTATGGGATTGTAATAAATGAGATGAATCTTGTAAAAAAATGTAACCTCACATTTATTGAGTTGGGTGGAAAATCCTTTGGATAAGAAATTTAGAATTTCTAAAACTAGTTTTATTTTCACACTTAAGTCTAATTTTGGGGGTTCATCCTTTTGGGAGAGGTGGGGGAGGAATTTGTGTGAAGGAGACCCTCATGGTGATTGGGAGGTTATTTTAGGCTTATAAAATAGTGGATAATAGGTATGCCTCTTATGTCATTATGTTTTATTAAAATCAAATAAAGTTTTAATTAGAATTGTAAATAAACATTGTCTATGTTTGATTGAATGTTGCTTGATTGGAAAAAATGAACTCCTTCACCTTCTCTCCTCTACTCTCTTTTTGAAGAAAATGAATATGATTTTTTTAAAAAAACCTTATTATTATGACCTTCTAGATTATATGAATTATATGGATAATTAACATAGTGATTATCTCTCCTCTTAAACTCCTCAAGTATAAGAAAATTGGATTTTTAAAAATATAGATTTTTAGGTGTTATTTAGTTGATGTAAGAGAAATGAATTTTCTTCCCCTTATCTATTTATAAAATAAATGGATAAAAAGAAAAGGATTGTGAGAATTTTACATTTATGTACTAGCATATTATGAAGTAAATAGTGAAAATTATTTAGGTTGCTACAAAACACATTGAAAGATATGTAGATTGAGTAAATAAATGAACGTATTATATTTGTCTCTTCCTATTTATCATATAATCTTAAACACATATTTACTTATATCTATGAAAGTGAAAATAAAAAAAATAAAAAAATCAGCCATCTATTGAAGTTCTGTCAAGTTAATTTATATTAGATTAATTTAATAAGCATATCATTATTTTAGATAGATATATTTATGTTTATGCTAATTATCTTATTGAATTTAAATATTATAGGATTTTAATAGAAAATTAAAATTATTATTTTAAATAAATTACAAGTAAGAAAATTACAAAATGTAAATTTTATTAGGGAAGAAAAGAGAGAAACCTATTATTTTAAAGTTTTTTTACAAAATGTATACATGAAAATTGCTCAAAATTTTGATTTAATTAACTTGATAAATTTGAAATGTGATTCTCTTTTCAATACCTCTCTTTTGGTTTAAAAATAAAATAAAATAAAATTGATAATGAAGTTAGGTTATCTAAAATTTATGTATTACAAATTAAGTGTAAATATTATTAGGTTTCAAATTTCATTAGAAATGACTTCAAAATTAAATAAATAAACAAAGACTTATACCCAAAAAAAATATTATTAAATAAATTTATGATATTTTGAACTCAATGACATCTATTCATTTTTCTATATTTTAAATAACAAGTAAATTTTTATTTTAAAAATAAATTAAAAATAGTACATACATACATATATAAAATAATAATAATATTATTAAAAAAAGATAAATAAAATAAATAAATAAAAGTCATTTGGGGATTTGGGGGTACAGTGGTTGAGCTAACCCCAACCCATATAATTATGGACTAAGGGAAGGGGTCACCTAGTTAGCCACCCCTATCCCCATTTATATTAGCATAGGCCATAGGTAGGCCATGACTTATACAAGTCAACCAATCCTGCAAACCAATTTAAATTTTATTTTACAAATAATTTGTTTATTTATTTATTTTATTTTTTATTTTTTATTTTTGTGTGTGTGTGTGTGTGTGTGTGTGTGTGTGTGAATTTTTATATGCTATATATAATGAGTATATACAAAAGGACCTAGCCTTCACATTGATTCTCTTCCAAAAATCTTCATCTCTCAATCTTATCCACTTTCAAATGAAACAACATAAAAATAAGAATTAAAAAAAGTAGTAAAAGACTTTTATAATATTTCAAGATAACTTAGGGCAACTCTTGAATCCCTAAATCCAAGGGAAGAGAATCCTCCAATATAATGGTGGTGATTTAATCTATCATGTGATAAGAAAAAATGGGAGCTTTTGAATTTATTGTATTTGATTTCTATTATCTAAAAGCTTTTCTACATCACTCACTAAATAAATTGATTTTCTCTTTAATTGATAAAAGGGGTGTTATTTAATTCTTTAATGAATAATATTAATATTTTAATGATTGTTATCAATTTATTGCATGGGAGTAATTTGAGGTAAGATATTATAATTTTAAAGATATGATTTGGTATAATTTATTTCTTTATTAAACATAAATAAATAATAAAAGAGTTTTATCTAAGTCTTTAATGAATAAATATATTAAAAATAGATTTTGGTAAGTTTATTTAATTATAATAATTTGGATATGAGATTTAATGAATTTAAACATTTGATTTAAAACCTTTTACCTCTAAATAACAACACCAGTGTTTTTCTACATTGTTCAATTTGATTTAAAATCCTTTTGGGAATGAAGCTAATTAAATGTCTAAACTAGTTAATCATCAAAACTAAGAATTAAAACCATTTTCATTAGGCTATGGAATATGTGATCAATACTCATATGATTTTTAACCTTTTTGAAAACCTTTATTTATTATCAATTTTAAACGACATTTGTAAGAACAAATTTACAATGAACCTTATCACCCCAAAGTCATTTCAGAATGGACTTTAAATAAATACTTATATTTTTTACTCCATACAGAAACCATCTTTGTTAATCGATTCTGGAATACAATCACAGGGGCAAAATATCTTTACCTTCTTTTTATTCTCAGAGTAGATTTGTAATCGACTTAGAGAGAATATATAAAAATTAAATTTATCAAAACATAAAGTTGTAATCAAATATTAATATCTTAATATCATCATTTTGAAATTAAAATAAATTTAGTCTCAAGATTTGTTATTTTTAGCAAGATGATTCCAAAGTTGAGTTACATAGTACTTTGGTAAGGAAAGTTTCTAAACAGTTAAAATCTCTTTGGAATGATAGATGAAATTTATAGTTCCCTCACAATAAAATAGTATTATGCCTTAAACATGATATTTATAGCTTAAATAATAAGTTATTATGTTTATTAAAATTTATCCACTTATTTCAAATTAGTTATAGGGTTAATTTTACACTTGTTTATTAGTTTAGAGATTGGTATGTTTGTATCTGTTAAAAGAGGTAATTTTAATATTTGAATGAGAACTCACTATGGGAGTAAGGCTCTACTTTATGCTCAAATTTAGAAGTCTAAACATAAGTGATCCTTTTGTGAGATGTTCCTTGTAACTCTTAATAGTGACTAGATCCCTTGGGCCAACTAGTGGCCATAGTGTTACCCATAAAGAGTAACAATGTTACACTTCATCATGTAGTTGATTGGTGAAGGGTGATTGTCTTCACATCTAAAATAATACTCATTTGGGAATGGGTGAACTAAAACCAACCCTGATTTTGTGTGTGATGTGGTCACTATAAATATGTAGGTAACTCAAGGAGTGGGTGTGGGCTTAGCATACTAACCCTTAGAACACCCCTTTATGTGGGTATTATTAACTAACATGAGAATGTTCTTGGAGAAAAATCTTAAGAAACTAACCTTATGATGTCCTTCAAATTTGGTCAACTGACAACTAACCTTAGTTTGTTATTAGAACACATTCTTAAAGTATCTAACTCTTAGTATGCTTGATTAATCATGAATGGTATGATACTCTTCCTTGAACATGTGTTTATTGTCAATATCAACATCATGGTTTACTTATTTGACCATATAGTGTAGATAGTGACTCCTGTTGATTATTGAGATTTGAGCTTGTTCTCTCTTGTATTAACCTTAGACACCTTTTAAATTTTTTTTGAGAGATAGAGTTTCTCTAAATAATGTAATTCAAAGATTGGAAAATCACTGACCACTTTAGAATAAAAGAATATAATTTTATAGTCACCCCTGATTCTTATTGTGGCACCATGAGAAAATATTGGGGTAAGCACTTGCACCTTGTGATTATATAGATAGTGATCGATGACCTTAATTTATGTCATTCATTAGAATAGATGAATATATATTTATAAGCTCACCTGAGTAACATATTAGTTCCCTTGTTGGCTTAGATCACCAAATATTATTTAGTGATGATGTCTCATGGAATAGTTCATCACAAGTGTAAGGAGAACTACATGTAGACCCTGATTCCATATAGTGGATATGTAGGCTGCCCAAGTTGAGGTGGGGGCATTGGGTCTAGGTTTTTAGACTAGGTTAGGGGTGTTTTTTATCTTCCTTCATGTTGGGTTCATATGTCTTTTGTTGGATATATGTTTAATCCTAATTTAAGTTTGAATTTGATCATCATGTGGTTGTTGTCAGCCATTTTTATTTTAAATTGGATGATTTTCTTACCTTGAGTATCTTAAGAGTAGAGTTGTATAGTTTTAGATGACACTCCCTTGATGAGCCTTAAAGTGATAACCTTATGTGAATTAATTTTTATTAAATATCCTTTTGTTCTCCTTAGGTATTCATTTGGTTATGTGTGAATAAATATGTGATCCTTTAAATCAAGAAATTATAATTTAGTACCTCTTAATAATGTGACTTATCTCACTTCCTCAATCAAGATATTACTCATTAATTCAATTTAAACCTCTTACACTTGTATTACAATCTTAGATAGGCCTCATGGTGGAAAGCAAAGGTATTAATTTTTTTTTAATAATTGTGTGTTTTACACTCTAATTTTACCTTGATTGAATTAAATAGTTAAACATTAAGAAACCATAGTGAATAAATAAACAACACTGAAATAAGATAATAAAAAAATTACATGGGTTTTGGGACAAAATTTTGGGCATGACATTTTCGTATCAGAGTAAGGTACAACACTTGGAACTCTAAGAAAATTTTATATGTCTAGTTCAGTTACCTTGCTAAAGAAATAAAAAATAAATTTGCACTTTAGTTTGGCCAGTATGACTCATGAGACTTGATACATATAAGTACTATATCTACATAGAATTACTATATCAAATGTGATTTCTAGTTGGTCAGATACTTCACAAATGGTCAATTGCTTCATGATGAGTTAGTGAGACATTACAACATGACACTTTTAGATAGTATAGATTCAGGGACTCTTGTAGTGACAAAGACATCTGCAAAAGGAAAATTTAGTTGTAGTAGTTAAATTCAAGGTTGGTTTGACAAGAAAGACATGAATATTTTCATATGAGGCACTTTGATACTATGCATAGAGGTTTGCCATTAATATTCTCCTTGTTACTATGATATTGGTAGATAATTTACAATGATGTCATTAGGGATGGCATAGATCCATCAGTTAGACTAATGGGGGTATTGTTATTAATGTCATCAAGGATGGTAGATGTGCATCAGTTAGACTGATGATTCTGCTTGGACCTTGTGTGATACTAGTAAATTGTATAATTGTGTTGTGATTGTAAATGATATAAATAGTGTATCTCAAGCCAAACATGTATACCCTTAATTTTTTTAGTTATTACGTATATGTGTAATTTTAACATATTATGTAAACCCCTACATCATTATATATGTAACAAGCCTTGTAAAGCTAAAACCCTAGGTCCAGGGTTGAGGGTGATGCATTCCAAGTATGGAGAATAGGACTACTGCGACTCATCTGAGTTATGGTATGGATTTTTTGGATGGTAACAGTTGCATTCTACCTATTCTCCTATGGCTTGGTTTGTGGTTTGTCTCAACACGTGTCTTCAAGGTTGTGCCTATATTTCATGAATAATTGTGCTTCATGGTGGTGCTTATGTTTCTAGCCTCAGTTCTGTATAAATACAGCAGGATATTCCTAAGGTGACTATCGAAGCTGTAGAATGTAATCAGGGTGTAGAACATCTTGAAAGTGGGGCATGGAATCAGCTAAACAATGTGGTTCTGGTGTTTGACATGGGGCATTCATTGGTGTAAGGATGTCAGGGCTATGGGTAGTGTGATTTTAGGGTTTGAGGGCGTGGTGGAGCATGGCCTTTTTCTCGTCATGGCTATGGCTGTCATTATTGCTGGATCTGACGGTGTCTTAGCCAAATTAAAGGGACAAAGAAACTAAAGGTATTTTGTGGAATTTTAATGTCTCGGTAAATGCTTGTTTGTCATTATTGCAATGGCAACCTATATTGTTGGCTAGGGCAGAATGCTAAAGATATATATATTTTTGCATTCTTTACCCTATGCTATAAGTTTTTTGAGGTTTTAGGGCCTTGTAAAACTTGGGTACTTTTATTGGTCTATGTTTGTGGTTTTAGGTTCCTGTAAAACCTAATTTAGATGCTGCTCTGTAGTAGGTTTTAGGACTACTTTTCCTGGTGGTTGTTAATGCTTTATCTTTCTTGATTCTGTTAAAGGGTTTCGGGGTCCCTTCAAAACCTGCTTTTATCATAATCTAAAACAAACCTTGTAAATAATAGATCCTCTCTATGTAAACAATATTGTTATATGATCATAGAGTGTATATGTCATGGTATTAGTATGATATTATGTTTTTAAGATTAATTTTTCTCTTATGAATGTGAATATGTTTATGATGTACCTTTTGTGCAAATCATATTATGAAAATGTGGTGTAAAGTAACTTTTTTTCATGTAATCATAGGATGCATAGGTGAAAATTATATATTTTTAGTAATGTGTTGTGTTGTGTAACCCTACATCATTACTCTAGTGTTTGGGTATTGATGCAAGTATGGGGTTATAGGGTGGAGTATAACTATGTTTATATTGGTTTGAATCGTAAGCTAAAAAATCACTTTTCTCCTTTGCACGAGGTAGTCACCTTATTATTTTAGGTGTGCTCACAATGAGTACCTTAGGCACTATGGGATATTCATGCATAATGGTCAATTTATAAATAATGTGTTCCTTTACCCTCCCCTTAGTGATTTTCAAAAGAACAACCTTCATGATTCATACCTAATGCAGCCTTGTGAACCTTTAGGAGACATATAGAAAGTGATGCTTCCTCTTACCTCTGGGAGGTAATTGAGGTTTATTTCTTTCTTTCTCCCCTCAAGTGGATTTATTATCCACATAGTTATGTAATGTGAACATTTTAAAAGGTTTTTGTACCAATTGATTTTGATTTTGGTTACCATTTTAAGTTGATTTTGGAAACCAACATTTTTGTCTCTCTTGAATCTAAATTTTCTTTTACGTAGATATTTTGTTGATTTTGAATTAATTTGATTATAATTTCAATTTTTATATTGCAACCATTTGGATCTCACTTTATTAAATAATTGAGATGATTTTTTGATATTTAGTATTTTTTTTAAATATCTCTTTAAGGCCCATTGACATTTATTTTAGTTATTGGATTACGTTGGTGAGGTTTTTGCTCTATGTTTGAATGTTGATTTCGTGAATGTTGTGATGTGAACATTGTATGTTTTTTGTGTATGGGTGGGAGAATAAGTATCTTGAAATATATCTAAAAAGTTTGATAAGATTTCTTTTGAGATCAAGTCTTAATCCATCATCCCATCCACTAAATGTGGTGTTTCATACAAGATTTAGCTAAAGTACTTGCTATCCTAGTTTTGGGAAACCTAAAGAGGTTATATGATACTATACATGATTTGAATATATATTTTGTTCACTATTTATTATGAGGTTTAATGATATTATTTGAAGAACATAATGATTGTTTGATTATTTCAACCTCGATATTGCACAATTCAGAATATAGTTGATGTTATTGTTCAACTTCACTCAATATTGATTTATTTACTTTTACCATGATTTGTTACTTGGTATTAACCTTTTATAATCAACATGGGATGACATACAATTTGTTCTATATGATCTTACAAGAGATTTATACTTTTATACATACTCCATAGGTTTTGACAATAACATTCTATGATATCAGTTGATTCATGATAGATAATGGTTATCAATATTGGTCTGTATTGCTCAATGTTGTTCAGTGTTACTTAGTATAGATTGGTGATGGAATAGTACTAATATTATTATGTGTACTCTCACCATGGGATAACAACTAGCCTAATCATTATGTCATCATAGCAAAATATTATATTAATTGCACATGCTACATATCAGTGTTATATAGTAGCATAACATATTTGGGTTTAAGTTTGTTGTGATAGATTTAGATGATAGTATGATAGTATGGAAATATTATAGTTTGACACTATGGGATCTGACTTAAGGTTATTAATGTTAACTATTAACTTAAAAACCTCCTTCATTATAATAAAATCAATTTCAAAATAATAAAAAAGATGTTTATAATCATTAAAAATTAAAGAGAAATACATAAGAATAATTTACCAAGCATAAGGATATCACTAAACGATAATCAAATCTCTAAAAATTGAAAACATAAGTGATAAATGTTGATGTATTTATGATGGCTTGTGTTGCATTATTTGTAACTTGGTATATATTTATAAATGTGTGGTTCTTCAACCCCTTGAGTTGGTTTGGTGCATCGATGATGATATTTTTATAAGGGGGAGATAACGTAATATCCCCTATGTTTGAATCTATGTGACCTTGTTGTTGTCATGTGGTTGCCTATCTTGATGAGCCTTTAAATGTGTAAGAATTCAAATATTTTTCCCTCCCTTATTTTGAAAGCTTCAGTTGTTAGAATATATTTATAACAATCTCTTTTTATTTAAATCATAATCTAACAAATATATAAATCCACATAAATCATGAAGAATTTTATAATGGATTTTATTAGTAACTTGTGCCTAGCCTCTCTAAGAAGGCTAGAGGAGATAAGTTATGACCTAGATTAGAGTGAGTGAATGTGTTTGTGGAGTGTAAATTTAGACAATGTAAAAGAAGTTATTATTGAGTGTAAGGGACCCTTTTAACTTTGTCCTAAGTTGTTGACTTGGATAAGTAAGCCACATGGGATTGTAAGGTCATTAAGAAGATGTATAGTCTTGTAATAAATGAGATGACTCTTGTAAAAAAGTAAACTCCTATTTATTGGGTTGGGTGGAAAATCCTTTGGATAAGAAATTTAGAATTTATTTTTATTTTCACACTTAGTCTTATTTTGGGGGGTTCATCCTTTTACGAGAGGTGGAGGAGGAGCTTGTGTGAAGGAGACCCTCATGGATCTTGGGAGGTTATGATAGGATTGGAAAATGGTGGAGAAGAGGTAGCATCTTATGTCATTATTTTTGATTAAAATCAAATAAAGTTTTAATTAGAATTGTAAATAGAAATTGTCTATGTTTGATTGAATGTTGCTTGATTGGAAAAAATTAACTCCCTCACCTTCTCTCCTTTACTCTCCTCTTGAAGAAAATGAATATATATATATATATATATATATATATATATATATATATATATATATATATATATATATTGAAACCTTATTATTATGATCTTCTAAATTATATGGATAATTAACATAGTGAATAGCTCTCTTCTCTTTAACTCCTCAAATGATAAAAATTGGGTTTTTAAAAGAATTAGATTTTTAGGTGTTGTTTAGTTGATGTAAGAGAAATGATTTTTCTTCCCCTTATCCATTTTGAAAATAAATGGATAAAAAGAAAAGGTTTGTGAAAATTTTGCATTTTTGTACTAGCATGTTATGAAGTAAATAGTGAAAATTATTTAAGTTGTTACAAAACATGTTGAAAGATATTTATATTGAGTAAATAAATAAATGTATTATATTTATCTCTTCTTATTTATCATATAATATTAAACATATATTTACTTATATATATGAAAGTGAAAATAAAACTAAAAATTAAAAATCAGCTATCTGTTGAAGTTGTGTGAAGTTAATTTATATAAAATTAATATAATAACCTTATCATATATATACATATATACATATATATATACATATATACATATATATATACATATATACATATATATATACATATATACATATATATATACATATATACATATATATATATATACATATATATATATATATATATATATATATACATACATATATATACATACATATACATATATATATATATATATATATATATACACACACATACACACACACACACACACACACACACACACACACACACACACACACACACACACACACATATGATAATTATTTTTATAAATTTTAATATTATAGGATTTTAATATAAAATATAAATTATTATTTTAAAGTTTTTTTACAAAATGTATAACTAAAATTATTCAAAATTTTGATTTAATTCACTTGATAAATTTGAAATGTGTGTATGTGTGTGTATGTGTGTGTGTGTGTGTGTGTGTGTCTATATATATATATATATATATATATATATATATATATATATATATATATATGATAATTATTTTTATAAATGTAAATATTATAGGATTTTAATATAAAATATAAATTATTATTTTAAATAAATTACAAGTAAAAAATATTAAATGTAAATTTTATTAAGGAAGAAAAGAGAGAAAATTATTATTTTAAAGTTTTTTTACAAAATCTATAACTAAAATTATTCAAAATTTTGATTTAATTCACTTGATAAATTTGAAATGTGTGTGTGTGTGTGTGTGTGTGTGTGTGTGTATGATAATTATTTTTATAAATTTAAATATTATAGGATTTTAATATAAAATATAAATTATTATTTTAAATAAATTACAAGTAAAAAATATTAAATGTAAATTTTATTAAGGAAGAAAAGAGAGAAAATTATTATTTTAAAGTTTTTTTACAAAATGTATAACTAAAATTATTCAAAATTTTGATTTAATTCACTTGATAAATTTGAAATGTAAATATATTTTCAATAAAATTAAAATAAAATAAAATTGATAATCAAGTTGGGTTATCTAGCAGCCACATCTTAGTATAAGTGAAATCATTTAAAATTTTGATTTAACTCACTTGATAAATTTGAAATGTAAATATCTTTTCAATACCTCTCTTTGGCATGATAGTATCCACATCCCATCACACCTCATCAAAGTAAGTCAAAATGAAGCTATTATTCCATAAGGTATATGAGTGGCAGTCATACATGGAAAAGTCACATCTGAAGCACATGATTTTAAAAATCATATTATTTCATCATAACCTCGCATGGAGATTTAATTTTATTATCCAGGTGAAAGTCCATTCATTAAGGCTCTTTGGTACTATAAATCACAAGCCCTACTAGGGAAAGGCAAACCATGAGCACCACTCAAACACCCATCTCATAGGTAAGCATAACATAGGGGGAGATACGGATAGGCTCGAGTTAACCTCATGATCAGAGGTTACAGCTAGTAAGAAAGTTTGGGGGGAATTGTGTAAAGGGGACCTAATGAAATATATGTAGAGGAATACAAGACATGGAACAGACCTCACAAAGGAGTTCGTGGCTACTTAGAATAAAAGAATTGTGGAGATAAGGAGGATTAAAAATATCTATTATTGAGGAAATAATCAATGAGGTTACGGTAATATCTTATGAGGGGTCAAAATATTTTAAAGACTAGTAAAAAATGGAGTTGATGTAGAGGCCTTTCAAGATAAATGAGACCATAAAAAATAATAAGGGCTTCTTGCAAATAGACCTATCGAGGTATTGGCTGGAGGTGTGCCCACAAATCCATAAATACCTTACTCTAGAAGGCAAGTTTACACTTATCTTCTCACACCATTTTTACTTCTTAATCACATTTAAGGTTTTGAAATTAGTTTTCCCTATTACCTGCTTAAGCCCATGGAAATCACAGTCCTCACCTTCCAAATAAATGAAATGAATTCTATCATTAATCAAGGCATTATATTTTTTATTTTCAAGCATGGAGAGACCCTATGTGGAAAAGTAGTCCCATTGGGAGGGTCTTCTGTGAAGGAGGACTCTCCTGAGGAAGACCTAACCATGGAATCACACCACTCTCTACCTAAACCCTCTCCCACAAGCCCTTTTTCTAAGAGAACCATGGGGGAACTCCCTCTCCAACTCAAATTAACCAAACCAAAACCCATTACATTTGAGGAAGGGAATACTGCAGAGTATTTTGGAAAAGGAAAGGCCCCCCTCTCTGAGGTAACCAGGAAGAACAAAAAATAATTGGAGTGATTTAATAATAAACTTTATGAAGCTAGAATTGGATTGGCCAATATAATAAAGGAGTAGAACTCCATGAACAAGGAAGCTACCAAAATGATACAGCCCCTTTCACAACACACCAAGGCTGAGGTTACTGCCCAAAAATAGGATGCTAAGGTGACAAAGGTCCATTCCCAAAAACCCCCTCTCAAATCAGCCCTCAAAAAGACACCAAAGAAGGAGATACCAATGAAGAAGTTGAGAGTCATTATACTTAAGGATGTTGTGTAAGGTTCAAGTAATAAAACTTGGGCAAAGATCACTAAGAACAGGTTGATGGAGAAGGCAAAGGACAATGATGCCAGTAAGGCATTCACAGAGGATTCTTTCCTCCTTGAGTAATTTATTTGTTCTTAATTTTTATGTTGTGTCTTTTGCACCGGTAATTACCTAGTTCTTTTTATCCTACCATACTATATTTGTCAGCCCTTAGAGCTTGCTCCATTTTATTATACTTTTGTTTAAACTTAGGTTGCATGTCCTTGTAAAATCTGCCAATTTTACCTTATCAAATAAAAAAGTTGGGTTATTTAAAATCTATGTATTACAAACCAAAGTGTAAAGATTATTAGGTTTAAAATTTCATTATAAATTACTTAAAAATTAAATATATAAATAAATACTTGTACCTAAAAAATTATTATTAAATTAATTTATGATATTTTAAACTTGATAACATATATTCATTTTCATATATCTTAGATAATAACTAAATTGCTATTTTGAAAATAAATGAAAAATAGTATATATGTATGTATGTATAGATATTAGTTTATTATATATATATATATATATATATATATATATATATATATATATATATATATATATATATATATATATAAAGAAAATTAAAAAAAGCACTTGGGGAATTGAGGGTATGACGATTGAGGTGATCTAAACCCCTATGATTATGGACTGAGGGATGGGGTTGGACAGTCAACCACCCCTATCCCCATTTATATTGGAAGAGGCCATAGGCAGGCCATGGCCTGTATAGGTCGATTGATCCTATAGGCCAATGAAAAAATTATTTTACAAGAAAAAATAAATAAAGAAATAATGATATATGTATTTTAAAATTTAGGGTTTCATTCTTTTGAATATATATGTTGTTGGATATATATATATATATATATATATATATATATATATATATATATATATATGAAAATAAATTTAATTCGAGATTTGATAAATATAAATAAATAAAATAAAGGTAAAAAATAAAATAAATTTATATATGGTATATATAATGAGTATATATACAATGACTTGCATTTCACATTGACTCTCTTTACAAAAATCTTCATCTCAAAATCTTCTCCACCTACAAATTGAACAACACAAAAATAAGAATTAAAAAAATGGTAAAAGACTTTTATAATGTTTCAAGATACCTTAGGGAAACTTTTGAATCCCTAGATCCAAGGAAGAGAATCCTCAAATCTAATGGTGGTGGTTTAATCTATCACATGATAAGACAAAATGGAAACTTTTGAGTTTATTATATTTGATTTCTGTTATTTAAAATCTTTTCTACATCACTCATTAAATAAATTGATTTTATCCAAAATCTATAAAAGGGGTGTTATTTAATTCTTTAATGAATAATATTATTTTTTAATGAGTGTTATCAATTTATTACATGGGATTAATTTGAGGTAAGATATTATGATTTTAAGGATCTGATATGGTATAATTTACTTCTTTATTGAATAGAAATAAATAATAAAAGAGTTTTATCTAAGTCTTTAATGAATAAATGTATTAAATTTTTTTTTATAAGTTTATTTAATTATAATAAATTAGATATGAGATTTAATAAATTTAAACATTTGATTTAAAACATTTCTATCTCGAAATAACAACACCGGTATTTTTCTACCTTGTTTAACTTGATTTAAAATCTTTTTGGAAATCAAGATAATTAAATTTATAAACTAGTTAATCATCGAAACTAAGAATTAAAACCATTTTCATTAGGATGTGGAATATGCATTCAATACTCAAATGAATTTTAAACCTTTTGGAGACTTTTATTTATTATCAATTCTGGATGGCATTTGTAAGAATAAATTTACAATGACCCTTATCACCACAAAGTCATTTCAGAACGAACTTTAAATGAATATTTATATTTAAATTTTTTGAATTATGAGATTTGGAAGTAATCATTTTAGTATACAAAATATGGGATTGTTAATTAGATAATTTTCAATCCCTTTAGAAACCATTTTTTCAGATGATTCTAGAATAAAATCGTAAGGGCAAAATCTCCTTACCTTCTTATTCTCAAAGTCGATTTGGAATCGACTTAGATAAAATATCTAGAAATTAAATTTATCAAAATATAAAGTTGCCATCAAATTTTAATAACTTAATATCATCATTTTGATTATAAAATAAATTTAATCATAAGATTTGTTATTTTTAACAAGGTGATTCCAAAGCTGAGTTATATAATACTTTGGTAAGGAATTTTTATAAGTAATTAAAATCACCTTGGAACGATAGATAAAATTAATATTTCCCTCATAAAAAAATAGTATTATGCCTTAATCATGGTATTTATATCTTAAGTAATAGGTTCTTATGTTTAGAAAAAAATAGCCACTTCTTTCAAATTAATTCTAAGGATAATTTTACACTTGTTTATTAGTTTGGAGATTGGTATGTTTGTATCTTTTAAAAGGGGTCATTTTAGTATTTGAATTGGAATGCACCATGGGAGTAAGGATCCCCTTAATGCTCAAATTAGAAGTCTAAACATAAGTGATCCTTTCATGAGATGCTCCTTATAACTCTTGATACTGACTAGATCCCTTGGGCTAACTAATGGCCATAGTGTTACCCACAAAGAGTAGTAATGTTATGCTTAGTCATGTAGTTGATTGGTGAAGGTCGATTGTCTTCACATCTAAACTAAAAATCATTTAGAAATGGGTGAACTACATACAGTCTACCCTAATTTTTCACATGATGTGATTACAATAGATATGTAATCAACTCAAGAAGTGGGCATAACCTTAGCATACTAACCCTGAAAATACCCCTTTCTACAGTTATTATCAACTAACTTGAGAATTTTATTTAAGAAACTAACCCTTATGATTTCCTTCTAGTGTGAGCAACTAAAATATAACCTTATTGTGTTATTAGAACACATGCTTAAATTATCTAACTCTTAGTATGGTTGCTTAATCATGAATAGTATGATACTCTTCCTTTTGCATGTGTTTGTCATCAATGTTAACAACATGGTTTCCTTAATTCACCATCTATTGTAGATAGTGACCCCTATTGATTATTGATAATTGAGCTTGTTTTCTCCTGTGTTAACTTTGGACACATTTTGAAATTTTATCAAGAGATGGAGTTTATTGAAACAATATAATTCAAATATTGTAGAGTAATTGACCTCTTTAGAATAAAATAATGTAATTGACCTATATATATGTTTAGTCTTAATTTAAGTTTAAACATGATCATCGTGTGGTTGTTGTCAACCATTTCATTTTAAATTGGCTAGTTTCCTTATCTTGGATATCTTAAGATTAGAGTTCTATAATGCTAGATGACACTCCCTTAATGAGCCTTAAAGTGACAACCCTATGTGAGTTATTATTATTCAAGCTCTTTTTGTCCCCCTCGAGTGTTGATTGGGTTATGTCTAAATAAATATATGATCCTTTAAATCATGAAATTATAATTTAGTACTTCTTAATAATGTGACTTATCTCACTTCCTTAATTAGGATATTACTTATTGATTTGATTTTAACCTTTTATGCTTGTATTCTAATATTAAATAGGCCTTGTTGTGGAAAGCAAAGGTATTAAATAAATTTTGTAATAATTGTGTGTGGTACGCTCTGATTGTACCCTGATCAAAGAAAATAGTTAAACATTAAGTAACCATAGTGAATAAATTAATAACACTAAAATAAGATTTAAAAAAAAAATGCATGGGTTTTGGGATAAAATTTTGGGTGTGACATAAACATCCACTTTTAACGTACACCCACTTTGATATCTCTCTATTATTTTCTCTAACTCCCAAATAAAGAATCATGGGACAAATGATAAGCAAAAGAAAGCAACATGATTTTATTTTCATGTTGAAAAGCCTTTATGTAGGTTATAAGAGACTTCATTTGATAATCTATTATAGGTACTCTAGAATATGCCTCTAAATGAATGAATTATTTGATGAAGAGAGTATTTTATAGGATTCTACTTTAAGAAAAGGCATGTAAAAATCAAATAAATCATTTATAAAGATGATATAGGATTTTCACAACCTATTATAGTCTCCTTAGGACTAAAACCATGCTGAGAAGTGAGTTAATAGTCTAAACATGACAAAAACTTAGTCCATTTCTTCATTAGGTTTATAGGTCTATTAGACAAGTTAAAAGGGGCCAATGGTTTGATGTTAGTACACAGAGGAGAGAGAAATATAGGGTCAATTATCTTATGGGAATGAGTGTACCCCTATGCACTTTCAATTTTATAGCATAAGTTATGAGATTTAGGCCCTAAGATTTATGAATCATCCTTAACAAAATAAGGTGTCTTAAACCCTTGTAAAACTCCACAAGCTTAGTTTTCTCAATTTTGAAGCCATTTAATATCTCATTGTTGCAAAATATTGTTTGAGTGAGTTATTTTAGATTATAATAAATTATCCTACACCATATTCAATTAAATACACCATGTATGCACATGCATTATCAATAAAATGGCTTTTTCACTATGTTTATGTGATAATCAAGGTTTTTATAAGTTTCTAAGTTGTCCCAACCTGAGGATGCCTGATAAAATCTATATCTGATTTGTATACCCTCATACTCACTTTTGAATCATTATAAAACATATCCATAAAGAATTCAATGGTAAAGATAAGCAAACTATTAAGAAGTTATGGGTTCATTAAAGAGGTTAAGACACATGAAATGCCTCTATAAATAGTTTTTAAAACCTCACTCAATATCTTCCTAAGATAAATTCATTCTCAAAGTTCCATCTTGCAATCACATGATCACATAGCCATAAAAAAGAGGCACCTAAAGGCTTATTAGTTGAAAACAAGAGTGAAGGCAGTGCTAATGATGAACAAGAAGTTTAGGAGATACTTTGAAGTGTGATAAACCTTTATAAGTGTTTTTAATCTTTTTTGACCTTGGTGAGAAATAAGAAACCATGAATTTTGGTTAAGACCTATTGGAGAAGGTCTAATAGGCCTATAAAGGCCTGAAAGAGCAATGTTGTTGTTGGGTTCAACCTTATGAATAAACAGAAAAAATGATTATTTTATTATCATGAAGAGCATACAGTTAACCTAAATAAATAATTTATTAATATACTAATAAAATAATGAATTGATAATACCTTATTCAATAGACCTACAAGTCCATTCACGATCGTGTAGTATTTGTTTCAAGGATTAGGTCAAGATTTTAGTTATGTGAGGATTTGTGGGTACTTGAGACTATATAAAGGTCATCAAAAGTCAAATTAGTTTTTTAATTAGCCTATAGGTTCCATGAGATATGTAAGTTAGGAAATAACAATAAATAAGGCCATTTTACTCAAAACTAGCCTTGATTATGTATACCTATAGGCCTGTCAACAAGGGTATTGAAAAGATGCAATTTGTGTTATTAGATAAAAGGTCTAAGGCTTAGGTGAAATGTGATATGTATTTAAGGAAATGGATAAAATGTTTTTAATAATTTTAAATAATTATAAATCCATAAAAAAGGATCACTCTTAAGTTTTGAAAGGGTGTCAGACTTTAAAGAAAGCTACAAGTAGGACTATGAACATAAGTGTAAATCTTACATAAGGACTAAGGGTCTTATGAGGTGTGAGAATCATGATGGAGTGTTTATAAAGTTTTTAAATGTGTTAAATAATAATAAACATTCAATAAAATATCTATTTTTGAACTCTAATAGAGTATTAGGCCTAAAGGAGAACCTATAGGCCTGCTTGCACAAATATGAAGAAAAGATGGAATTCTGAGTTTGAGAATGAAGTATAAATGTTGTGATAATTTAGGGAAACCATTAAATATATATAAATATTTATTATATTCATTTAAAGTGAGGAAAATATTTAAAAATGGCATTAGGGACAAAACCACTAAATTGCCTATAAACCCTCATTATAGACAAATAAAATTGTAGGGGTATTTAAAAATGAAATGCCTTTTGTAAATAATTTGGAAACATCATGGGAGGTGTTTAATAAAATTTATATTCATTTAAAATAAAATATAAAACATTTTTTTGACATTTTTTCTCAAAAATATCTCTCGGCCTACACATACAATCTTACCAAGCCTGAGAAGGCATTTTATTCATAGTGTAAGTCTATCCACCAAGTGCATGGGTCAAAATTGATATTAGAGATGTTTAATATGTTACCTTTCTCAAAATTTGTGGCATTGGTTCATAATTTGAGGTCCTCAACTTTATAAACAATCATTAACAAGGTAAGCACCTAAAACTTCCAATTTTACCCTTTAAGGAGCACGATAGAGGAAAATGGTGGATTGGATGGATCTAATGCAATAAAAACTCATTAAAATAATATTGATTAACTCTATATGTATCATGGTTACCTAATGTATCATATTATTATCATGTGTGAGAGGGAAAATTACTAAAAGTGGCCAAATAAACAAGTTGTAGGATTATTTACAGGTGTTTAAGCATGTTTAAACCCCTAAATCCAATAGAAAAAGATTATTAAGATTGAGAAGAGGCATAATGTACATATACAAGCCTTTAATGACTAATAAAATTTATTCATAGGCTTCCAAGCCACTAATATAGGCCAAGATGGGACCACCCCATTATTTTGCATAAGGAGGCCTAGTTACATACCTTGTAAAGGTCATTTGAGGAATGGAAACATACAAGAAATCACTATGAGAATTATATAATCCTCTTAAGATCCATTTTTTTCATAAATAAACCTTATTCATAAGTTATAGGTAGATTTCAAAGGTGTTCATAAGTAGTCCTATTGGTTTCATGTTGTGGAGAGTTATCAAAGTCATACACAGGACTCTATTGGTTTTTCAAATTAGTTTAAAAAATGAATATGTTACTAAAGTATCATAAAAAGTTTAAAATTACCTAAAAAATCAACATTGAGATCATAAAAAAATAAATAATTCCTTAAATAATAGTCCTTAAACCCATATAAAGACTTTGTATCATGATGAGCATATACAACTCACTTCAAGTATCTTGTTAACAAGCTACATAGACTTAATAAGAAATTGATCACATGAAGATGGTTTGTAATCTTAGACAAAAAGCTGTATGACCTCATTCAGTTAATCCATGAAGAGGATAATTTTTTATTATAGTTTCTAGGTAAGGAATATAACAAGCATGAGGAAATAGGTTTGTCTCCATTGTCTCATTTTGAACCAAACAAGTTTTGACAATGGTTACAGGTTCTAATGACTAAGATAAACATGAGGATATGTCTAAGCTTAAGTTTTACCTTCATAAATATATGATAATCATTGAATGCCCAAGGATGATGTGGAATTTGTTAAGGAGACCAAGATGCTATGTGTCAAGACTCCAAGTTGTAACTACTCCCTTCAAGATAGGAGTTGTAACTCTTAAACCATGAAATCCTACACCACCTTGAAGATCATGATCTCATTAGGAAACACATGTTAAATAGAGGTGATAAGACTAACCTATCATATTCCATTTGTAATTTTAATTACACTTGTGTAGGACTCTTTCCACATCTAATCTCTCTCCCCCTCCTTTCTTCTATAAATATTGTCTTGAATGACATTGTATGGATCATCCACTTGAATATGGTGAATCCCTAATCCTTTGTAAGCATATGAATGAATATAAGACTAATGTTTCACCTTTTCTTATGGTTTTATTTAGATATAGATATTGGGTTATTGATCTTGTTATGTGATAATTTAATTTTCCATGGATTATGTATTATGCCCTTACCTCTATGCAGCTTTATATTTCTCTTATAGGTTGTAATTAGTGTCATCAGGGGTTAAGTGTGGATTAGAAGTGGTAAGAATCTTACCTCTTCTTTTTCCAATGCCTTACATATCTACAAAACACTAATATGAGAGGATTATTTTGGGATTAGTGCATGATAGTCAATCCTATAGTTCATTATGCACTTGAATATGTGGTAGTGGTTATAAATTTGGTGCATCACCTCCTTTTTTGTTTACTTTCTTTCCCTCTTTCCCTTTCCTTTGAAATTAATATGTTTATTAGTAGTTTTAGGCGATCCATCAATGGATCTAACCCTAATTTAGAGATCCACCTCAATAATAAGGCCACCTAAAGCCTAGAGGTGTCTCCATGTGTCATATAAGAGGAATGCTTGAATAAACTCCTTAAAGGTTAAAATCTAGATAGATAATAGTTATGGCATGCCTGGTGGGATAAATTGTTATCTATTAAGGGATATTTGGTGTTGTCCTTCAATACATCATCCTTTGAAGGCATGACCTCAAGCATCAATTGTGACTCCAAGTGAACCAAAACTAGTTTTAGTAGCCCAAGTACTTAGAAGAGATGAATTGGTATGTATTATCAATCTTTACTTAGTCAAAATGCATCTTTTATACCTTCATATACTTCATATCAATCTAACAACATTTGTAGCTTTACCCTAAGTATCCCTCAATCAATAATAGATAAAATTTATTATGATTTATGTCTACCATGTACCAAAACTCAACCTCTTTGGCATACTACTTATCCTTATAATTAGCCTTGTCAAAAATATGCTACCACTAGTTAGTATAGTCACAATCCTACTCAATCCCTATTTGAACCCAAACAAACCCTATTAGAGCATGAAATAAAAATGAGAGAGATTGATAGAGAAAATGAGATTTCTCTAATTATACCTATTCCTTCCCTTCAAGTTAAATCATTCAAAGAAATAGGGACTTATTACATTTTACAAAGAGTGAGTGGGTATCTATTCAGAGAAAGAATTAACAAATACAAATTAATGGCATGTTGGAGATTATAGGATTAATTCAATTTATGGAGAATAGGTTAATTCTTGAAGAGAGGGAGAAAAATCAATATAATCAACCTTATGTTCTCTCTCCTACCCTAAATCAGTCTTCCTTTGCTCCCAATATGGCCCAAATTGTAACTTACCATCATGAAAATCCTATATCTATGCAAACTCCACCCACTCTTGTTCAATAACCTCAAAACATTCCATCATCAAGACCTTCTTGGACTATGACCCCTGATTAAGTCATGCCAATCCTTGACAAATAACCTTCTCCCATGCCCATCTAAAATTAGAAAAAGGAGAAGGTAGTAGAGGTCAATATAAGAGATCTTGTAAGTTCTTTGGGTCCTTCACTCACCCCTCAAGTTGGGTTTATCCATGAATACCAAGTAAATCAAAGTGTGATGGGTTGATTTATACCAAGAAGGATAAGAATGAATAATTCTTAGCATAAAATTTAATTCCCCTTTCCCAAGAGCTTCTAAAGAAGTTCTTCAAGATCCCAAGTTGGAAAGACACCCTCTCAAGCTTCAAATAAACTAATGAGCTCTCTTTCCCTGCCATCATCTCCCCTATGGAGAAAGAACCTATTATATGGAAGGAAAGTGAGGAGATTAAAGTTGAGAAAGAGAGTGTCTCAATTGAGCATAATGATGAGATCACCAATGGTAATCCTCTTCATGAGGGAAAAGAAGAATCAGATTTGGAACAAGGAATGCTTGATGAACTAAGATTGTGTTCAATACATAAATTCCCATGCTTTAGAGAAGAAGAGTAAAATAAGGTAAAAAAGGTATAATTGAGTCCAAAATAGTATATCTACTAGAGGTTGGTCTTGAAAGTAATTCAAATAAACTCATTATTGAAACTACAAATAATTTTAATGAGATTGATGATGCTTGGCAATGGTTGTATCATGCTTTCCTTGAAGAGATTGAATATCTTGGCATGGAAGAATTGAATGATAAAATGAGGACAAAATATAAGATCCTAATTGAATTTGTGATAGTTTATCAAGAAAAATATAAGCTTGCATCCAAGGGCATTTATTTTCATGACCATGAAGAAGAGGCTGAGGTAGTTGTCTTGACTAGTGAACATGGTGAAAACATGAGTGAATAAGTATAAAGTGTCCCTGTAACATGTTATAAAGTTTATACCATCTCAAGTCATGCAAATGAGCCTTAAGAAAGCCATGATAAGGTGTTCAAGTAGTTATAGCAATATAGGTACAATTAGATGGCTCTCAAGAGGTTTAAAATGATTAAGAGAAGGTAAAATTTTGTTTTGAACCTCCTTTTTTTGTTGAAGGTGATGATCCCATCTCTTGTTACAAATAAGAACTTGATGAATAAGATGTAGTGAAACCACTATAAATCACATTTCAATAATATATGTATGATATATTTATAGTAGTAAATAAATAGGATGAGAACCTAATTGAAGTTATGATGGTTTCTAAAGAAGAAGAATTTATTTCCCTTGATGAGGAACGTGAAGACCAAAAAACTCTTAAGTCACTACTAGACATCTTGAAGTGAGGAATGAAGTGATTTATCTCTCAAATGAACAAGAATAATATTCCTTTTAGGAATATTTATATATTTTTTTCAATATTGGATAGTGGATCTCCAACTCCATATGAAGACGTTGATAAGGTGGTTATGAACAAATTACTTGAACAATATTCTATACACAGTAGCACTATAAATGAACAAACAATCAATTTTGATGCTCTATGAATTTTATGGTACAAACATTCAAACCATCTAACTAGATTTAATATATGTACCTTGAAATCCTATACAACTTTGATTTCTACACTACCATGAAATTAATCTTGGATAAAAATAAATAGATAAAAAACTAAGCACTATTTTTCCATCATTAATTTGAATATTCAAATTCCAATGGTCATTATTTAAACACTAAACATTGAGCACTTTAACCTCATCTCATGCTCCCTAGAAATTTTGGATAAATACACACTATAAATCTCCTTAGATTAGCTTAGACTTTACCTAACAACTCTCACCATTGATATTAGATCAAATCTCTCATGATTGTGCCACTTGGTAGCTCTATATGCCTTCTGCATATTTGACTCTTTGATTCAACCCACACCATTAATCTCTATCTGTATGAACAACCATGAATTATTGATCTTCTATCAAATTAAAAATATAGAGACACTTGTCACAAGCACATATAATATCAAGAACCTTTGAAAATTTGACTTCACATGCATCATTGGATCAGGATATGTATGATGAACACTCACCATTAGATCTATTAACTAGTGACCTCAGACTTCAACATAGTTAAACTTGATAGTCTCTAGCCTATCATAGTCTGCAAGAGCAATTTTGAAGGTTTATAACTTGAGCTAGTAAACACTTCAAGAGTAAAATATTTTAGGGTACCTTATTTGCACTTAGACAACATCTATATGAAAACCTTTGACTTTCGTTTAATTTTTTAGTACCATAAATAAATGCACAAACTTGTTAATCCATTCATATCTACATGATGTGCAGTGACAATTTGGATTCTCTTAAGCTTGAAGATGCATATTTCTCATTCCAAATGATCAAGTGGCATACCAAAACTTCACCAAGACATCTATAGCTACCTCACAACTTATTATTTATCC
The DNA here is from genome assembly GCA_037957365.1 of Torreya grandis. Lineage (NCBI taxonomy): Eukaryota > Viridiplantae > Streptophyta > Pinopsida > Cupressales > Taxaceae > Torreya > Torreya grandis. The sequence continues at coordinate 39,254 of JARHVA010007687.1, read as the reverse complement.
TTATAGACATGTAAATGTGTCATATCTCTCCAAACCATTAATTTGATCACTTTATCATTAATGCATTAATGTGTCATTCTTTTTTTGACATTAATGACAACCTAAAATCAATGGCCATGCTTAACACCTTGCTCTTGTGCACCCTATAGTCTAAAGACTCTTCACCTTCTTGGATTGCATATCACATCTATGTGTTGTCTCACCCTTTCCATGTGCTCCAAGGGGTTCCTCAACCATCATCCAACCTAGAAGATGAAGTGTTATAACCATCTTCTTGGTAACTGATAGCAATTGTAACTACTCTTATATTCTATCTATATAAATATATAACATATAAATCTAGAAAAAGGTTAATTATTTTTACACAATCATAATATAGATAATGTGATATATATATCTACTCTATAATACATGCACTGTATCACTTTATACCAATTTTTATTAGTCACCATTAATGAATAGAAGTTGCATTTCCTACAAATAAGACTTCCTTTCCATTAATATGTTTGGTTATTGTTCACCAAATTTGACCTTGTAGGTCAAATTGGGATCTTTATAGGTAAAATATTGATCTAAAGATATTTTTAAGGGTTTAATAATTTGTAATATGGTGTATTATAGGTCTTTTTTGTCTTTCCATGTCATATTAGCCTTGGTCATTAGTCTTTCTAATCTTTATGTCTTTTAGAGTCATTTGGGGGGTCATAAATGCAAGTGGCATAGTTTATAAGGTGTCCCAGTGTATTTTTTATCTTTTAAATGTCCAATAAGTCATATTCCCTATTAGGAATGTCAATCCCACCTAAATTTTGTAGGTTATCTAACTAAAAATCAAGAAACCAACTGAAAAGGGAGGAGTTTGGTACTTGTATGGCCCATGAAGGAAGGTGAAACATGGAAGACAATTATATAATGTATCTTCATCTTCCTCAAAATCATATTAACACTTTACATGATTTGTAAATTCTAAAAAATGTCCAAAATTATTCTTCTCCATATTCACCCTTCTAGACACATAGAAATGGTCAACATGTTTATGCTTGGTATGACCAATTCAAGAATTTCCAAGTCAAACACCTTTTGGAGTTGAAAATAAAATTATAGATCTCAATTTACATAATAATATTTTTAATATTATTCAACTTTGATTTATGAATCATCTCTAACAAGTTGACTATGTTTTTTTGCTCACTATTTCTTATAGCCTATAGTTTTTGCTTTGGTTTGGAGAGGTCCATACAATCAAAATAATGAGATTTATTATATATTTTATTGGATTCCTATAATGTTTTACATGATTTTTTCATGTTTCAAAGTGTTTTTATAGGCCAAGTATCGCAGGTTACAAAAGACGACACTATTTTATGTTGCAGATAGGTTTCTACCATTTTTAAGATCTTCATGTTTTGGTAGTGTTTCCATGGGATGGTGATAGGTTTATAATAATTTGTATAGTCTAATCTTAGACAATTATCCATTAAAACTTAGCCTCAAAGGATAAACATGGAGTAGTAGCTAAGAGACATACCATACAACCAATTGTTTCATGACTGTCATGCATGATCAACCAAGGAAGTTGGGTTAAACTATTTAATACATCCATGGGAATATATTTATGGTATTTATAGGTTGAATAAATCACCTTATCAGGAACAAAAAATTATTAATCTCCAAATATTTTATAAAGGGACTATGATAGTCAATACAATATGCATATACAGGTAGCTCATTGAATATACAAGTATCTCAGAATGGTGCCATGATGGAATGGGAGCTCTGATAAGTGTTTCAAATATTTTGGAGTGGGAAGAGTGTCTTTTTAAAATTTTTGAAGTTATATAGTTAATCCCAAGCATATATCTCTTGTACACTACCTATATAACTATTCACTATCTAAACTTACAATTTCTTACCATTAAAATGCACCTATAGGTGCTGTCATGGAGGAAATCACATTTAAAAGGAGTTATTGGCACTTATTTTATATCATTTATAATGTGAGAGTGAATTTTGAGGTATTTATATAATATTATAACCCATTTAAGGCCAAATACAATGCACATTATCCACACTTCCACTCACTGCTTGTAGACATGAAAATGGCCACCTACAAGTGTTAACAAAGAGTTAAAGAGTCATTTCAAGCATTGAAATAGGGGTGAAACTCCTTTTTGGATTATAAATATTTTAAAAATCATAAAAAATCCATGATAATTTTTATGTTTTTAGGTAAACTATGAGGAAATTTCAAAAGGAGAGATGATTTTAGATTCAGGGGACCTTTTCCCAAAATTATTAAAATAGAGGTCTAGGCCCTTTTTTGGGTATAATTATATAAAGTTACATTAGTTTATAAGACCTAAAAATAAATTAATTTTAAATCTCCCACATATATCTTTTTATTTTCAAAATAAGATAGGTTTTTGAGTTGAAGAGATTGGTTTTCAAGAGGTCTCAAGTTGCCTTTTGAACACTGAAATTACATGGTGTTGTCTAAAACAAGATGAGTCAATAGAATTTTAGGTCTAATGAGTGGATTTAATGATTATAAATAATTTGGAATGTATTATTTCACTAATAAATAATTTTTTTTTCAAGATAATCATCAAGGTAGGTATGGAATATGGTTTACATCCATTAGGGAAAATAAGACAGTCCGTACAAATGACCTAGACATAATCACCTACAACCAACCTAAGTTTCAAGTTTAAGAAGGTGTTTATTCATTAAAAGGTGTGGTTTTTAGGATATTTTTGATGGTTTTAAAATTTATTTGAGGCTTCCTCAAATTTTTTCATAAGTGTCTTAAGAAACAAACATGATGGCCTCCAAGGCTAATCAATACCTACATCCATACTTCCTTTTCCAAAGCCTAATCCAAGGTTGTAAAGCTAGACATGTTTCCATGATTTAAATATCATATATATTTTAAATTATAATTAAAATAGTTTTAATTTTAGTTTCTAGAGCCTATCTACACCTAAATGATCCTAAAGACTCCCACATAGTCAATTGTAGGTGACTATAGGTAGACAACAAACTAAAGCATGGCTTCTAGGTGATGACCTAGCCTTGGAAATGTGAGGATTGGTCTAGGTCATTACCAAATGAGTGTTATAGGGTTTAATTTACTATTATAAACTATTTTTAAATATAAACCATGCAATAAACCTATAGGTATAGTGCTTTGAAACCAACATAGTCAATAAATTATACTCAGTCCTAACTAAGTAGAGAGTATGAAGAGTACATGAAAGGTCAGAGTGGTTAATAAAGATTGTAATTAGTTAATTATGGTAATTATAATATCATGGAATTATAATTATGTAAATAATACAAATATAAGATCTAATCAAGCATCACATAGTCTACATGGTAGAGGCCTACACATAATTCTCTTTCCTCACACTCTGGCTCAATTTTTAGTGTTTTTGGAAGGCCAAATGAGATGACCAAGGGATGAATTTTTTTTGAGAATGTATTTAAAAACTATATAATCTCTTAAAATGATTAATTGGTGTGATAAAATAGGTAAATTTCCCTCTATTTTGTCTTAGACAGAGGGCACTCCCCTTGAGTGTAAACTGCCAGGTTTTGGAGAAAGGGTGATAAATAGATGGACCAAGAGATAAAGAAACCTGATAGAAGGTTTTTAAATATTATTAACATATATTAAAATATGATAAACCATGAAAATAAGTTAAAACCTCAATATAATGGTCTAAATCATCAAGTATGTAGTTAGAATTATGAGATAGGGTTTTGGCCTAAAGCCCAAATGGTGGACCAATGTCACTTCCAGCTTTAAAAGTGGATTCCAATGGATTATAAAGCCTATATGGGGTAATTTAAAATGTGTGTAGGCTTTAAAATTTTAGAGTAACTATATAGAGAGACACTTTTGGCTTATAACCAACTCAAGCCTACAAAAAATGGAGAAAATACCTTGATAGGGCAACTTTGAGTGCTTCCATCTCCTCTAAAGCTTTACATGAAGATCCAAGACATTTAGAGGTATTTACAAGGGTATTTAACTTTGAATTTGTGGAATTTTTTGGTAGTTCCAACTTCTAATCTTCATGAACAAAGCTTAAGAGCCTAAAATTACCTAAAACCCTTGTAAACCCTAATTCTATACCTGATAAAGGAAATGAAAGAGATAATGCACCAAAATGGAATAGTTTGCATAGAAAAATTATTGGATGTTGTATAATAATTATTCAATATCCTTATCATTAGGATGAGTTTTATAGAATAAATATAAATAGGGTCCTAAATCTCTTTTCCTAACTATTTTGTGCATTGTGCAGGTTTTAGGAGTTTTCAAGAGATGAAATCAAATTTGAAAGGAAGATTGAGACATAAGATAACTCCTCATGTCAATTTCATGCCTTGGAAAAACTTTTAAGTGTTCCTACAATATCTCTCATCTTAGCTAGTCAAAAATGGCATAGTGAACATGATGGTGATAAGGGTAAAAATCTTCAAGTAAACTAATTTTAAGGTGTGCCTGATGCCTCTAAGTCCATGGAGAGTATTTAAAAGTGTCATACACTCCATTTTATGAATTTTAATGTAAAACTGATGCCTTTTTGTAATCCAAGTGTGAGAGGTAACTGAAAGAGGAGTTTTCTTTAAGTGCAAGTAGTGATAACTCATTTTTAAAATATTCTAGATGACCAAGAATGCAACCAATACATGAAGAAGCATGTATATAACCATTCCCCCTCATACCAATAATTATACCTATCCCTATTTAGTTTTGTGATGTTCAAATAGGGGTGAATTATTAAGGTAGTTTTCTTGTGTAGATTGAGAGCTCATACACCACATTTCAAGCATTTTATGACTTGGGGTGACACTTGTGCTTCTTGACTTTGCATGAGTAGTTTAAAATTATATTATCATGCACATGTAACTCATTTTATTAGAATTACAAGTATTCTTTTTACCTTTTGACTTTTATTTTCTCACTTCTCTCTCAAGTTCTATAGAACTAGCCATTTTGGCCTCTTTAAGATATGTTCCACCTGAGTATGGAAAAGCCTACTCATTTTCATACCATAGATCAATAAGACTACTAATTTTACCTCTTATATGATTTTTAATAGTTTTTTAACTTATATTATTAATATTTATTAGTGACGACTACTATTTCTTTAGCATTTTGATCTCATTCTCTCACCTATTTGCAGTTGGAAAGCTTCTTCTTACAGGATATGTGAAGTGTTATATTGATGTGTCAAGGTTGAGTGAGTTAGTCTAATCAAATAGTGCCATTATTAGCCTCTTGTTTATTTTTCCTATCCTAAAAATTTATCACAACCTCATAATGAAATACTAATGTGAGAAGATTTAGATTAGAGAAGTGTATGCCTAGCTAGTCTTTTGGTCTCATGTGTCACATACAACTAGTTTATAGTCATCAATTATTTTGGTGTATTACCTCCTTTAGGATAATTTAATTTTAATTTTATCTCTCCATTTTCCTTACAAGGATAGGTGTAGTAGTGATCTAAAAGTGGTACATCAAAGGATCTACCCCTATTTATATATTCACCTCATTCTTAGGCTACCCACAGCCTAGAGATGTTTTAATTATGCCACTTGGATGAGGAGAGCTGAGACATCTCCTCAAAGGGTGAAAACTCAAGTTCCAATAGTTTTTGGCATGATTTATGGGATTCATTATATAATAAGTTAAAGGTTTTTTGATGTTGTCTTTTAATACATCAGCCTTTAGAGGCATCTATCTAAGAATCAATGGTAACTCCAAAGTTACATCAACTAGTCAAGCATCTCAGGTTTTCCTTTTGAAGATTTTTGGTAATTTTTTCTTTGTGTTCTTACTTCCCAATCAATTTTCATGGATAATTTTGGTGTTGAGTATTATGTGACACAAGTTGGTGAGGTATGTCAATCTTACGGCATTCTCCATCAGACTTTGTATGATTCTTATCAGCCTTGTCATGATCCTTACCAAATCTAATATGACATTTATAAACATTATCATGAATTTTATCAGTCCTATAACTAGCCTTCCCAATATCTTGATCCTCCTAGTCAACCTAGTCACTTCTCAAATTAGTCCATTTCCACTTTCAAGCAAACTCTTTTAGTCTATGAGAGGTACATGATAGATCTTGACACACTAAGGGGACATGGTCAAGATGTTATTAGTCATCTTATTCATAATGTGAGAGATGATATAGAGATATTTAAAAGAGATTTGGCATATATTGAGAGAGAAATTTGGCAAAGGCTCATAAGTGAGATGCTAGATGTAGGTAGATGGGTTACATCCTTGGAAGATAAGCTAAGATTTTATGAGGAAAAACCTCATAAAATCTATTAGACCTCATATATACCTCCCTAAAATTTTTATTATTTCTTCCTAACCTCTACTCATGATCCAAATCAAGCTTATCAAATTCATTTTTTTCCTAATTAGCTAGAAGAGAGAGTTGGAAAGACGAGCCTTTCTTTTGAAGTAAATATTGATAGGTAGATTAAATTAGCCAATAAGTAGATGAATAAATCCATATTATCAATAAATTAAGTGGAATATAAGCCATATTTTACCTCTCCAATTATGTCCTCACCTCAATAAGTGACCTCTAGATATGAAATCTCAAGTTAGAGACAAGGTGGAGAATCCAGGCCTAAGGAGATAGTTGTTTGAATACTTCATTCACTCCTTAAATTGCATCACTACCTCAAGAAGAGACTCCTAATCCTAAAATCCTAAGCTATAATAAGGTAGTGGAATCATGGATAAATAAAAATGATGAAATCCTTGATAAATAATGTGAAATTAAGAAAGATCTTGATCTTATGCAAGACCCTCCCACCCTTCCTCATGAGACCTCTTGTTCTCCATATCAGCCCTCTTGTACTCCTTATCCTCATGATGATGCCTATCAAATTCAATAGAGACCTTTACAAGAAAACATATCCAAGAAAATTAAATATTTATAGTTGAGAATGAAGTTATTAAGTCAACGTGTGATGGAAAGTTTAGAGCCAACAAAATATCTTATGCCTAAAAACACCCCATCTAACCTTCCTTAAGAGAGTTATTAAGTTGAATAAAATGTAAATTAAGTGATTTTAAAATGGAAGGAATAAAACCAAGATATTATATCCTAAGTTCTTCATCCCCTTCCTCAAGAACTCCCAAAATAATCTCCTACAATTCATTCTCAATCTGATGTTGAGTTCTATGTTCCACTTCCACCAACTAGTTCATCTTGTCCTCACCCTATCACCCTTTGCATTGATGGACATATGGTGTGGGAACTAAAATAGGAGAATTTTATTGATAAAAATTCAAAACTCTTGCTTAAAGAAAACATAGCTCCTTGGTAGCTTCATTGGACTAGGTCACCTGATTATAGAATGCCTAGTCTTGGCATCACCATGAAGGAGAAGGAAATTAATGATCTTACATCCCTTGAGAACCAAAAATAGGTTATGAAAGTTGAGATACAAATTGAGATCCATTAATAGGTTCTAAATGTAGAAGAAGAGGTGATTTATTGTGTTGAATATTCTTAATGTGTTGATATTGAAGAATGTTTTCCTTTTGCCAAAGAAGAAGAAACCATCATTAGTTCTTCCACCATCCAGGATAGCATAGAGGGGAAAGAAAAAGTCTATAATCATCCTTGGGATGAATTGTTTACAATTATTTGATAATATTATAATCTTATTCAAGGAGGATGTGATCTAATCAAAAATGGAGAAGGTAGCCTTGACACTCAAGTGAGTATGTAAAGAAAAAACAACTTTTCAAATTTGTCCTTTCAAGAGGCATATGCATCCCAAGATGATATGTTTGAAATAATCAAAATGGGTTATCATCCTCTCAAATATTTGTGAGAAATACATCAAATTTTTAAGGATATGACAAACTTATATTAGCCTCAATCTTCCAAGGAACAAGAAATAACTCCTCTTGAAGCCATGCCTACCAAGAAGATACAAGTTGATCATGAGATGAAGAGTGGGTAGTAGTATGAGATATGTATACAAATTCAAGAGGAATAATTTTACATTAGAGACCCATTTAAGGATGATCTACTTGAGAGTAGATCAAGTGAAGTGCCAAGAAATAGGTTTGATCTATCAAGCATCTAATCTAAGGAGAACCATTCTTGGCACTATGACTCATCTCATGAAGAAAAAGATTCAAGAAACATTACTTTTGATCCTGTAAAAGAGGTATCCTTAGTTTATATTTTTGCATAGTTGTTTATTTTCTATTTTCCTAAGTGCTTTGACCACACGTGTGTGTCTTGATAGTGTGTTTTCTTTACTTTGTGTGTGTCCTTTATCTTGTGTGGTTGAGGAAATTAGTTGTCTTGTCTTGGTTAAAGCCTTATTTTCAAGTGTTAGGTCTTGTTTTTTGCCTTAGACTTTAGATTACTTCCTATCCCATGGATAGGATAAGGCTATTTATATTTAGTATAGAAGGCATATTACCCCTATGAGTCACCAATTTGTTGACCAAATTTGACTCTATAGGTTAAATTGGGACCCCTATAGATAAAAATTGATATTTAGGTGTTTTTATGGATCTAATATTTTTTCATATGGTGTATTATAGGTATTTTGATGTCTTTCCATGTCATATTAGCCTTGGTCATTAGTCTTTTTAATCCTTATGTATTTTAGAGTCATTTTGGGGATTATAAATGTAAGTGGCATGGTTTTAAAGGTATCCAAGTGTCCTATTTTAATTTAAAATGTTCAATAAGTTAGATTACCTATTAGGAATGTTAGTACCACCTAAATCTTATAGGTTACCTAACTAAAAATCAAAAAACCAACTGAAAAGGGAGGAGTTTATCACTTGTACAGCCCATGAGAGAAGGTGACACATGGAAAAAGGTAATGAAATGTCTATTAATCTTCATAATACTCATATAAGTGTGTGAAATTCTTTGAAAATTCTAAAAAGGGTCCAAAACCATTTTTCTTCTTATTCTCCCTTCTAGACACATAGAAATGCTCAAGAGGTTTATGTTTGGTACAGACAGTTGGAGAAGTACTGGGTCAAATACATTTAGGAGGTGAAAGTAAAATTAGAGAGATAAATTTACATAATAAGATTTTGAAGATTGGTCTATTGTCATTTATGAATCATCTCTAAAAAGTTGACTATGTTTTTCTAATCACTATTTCCTGCACCCTATAGGTTTTGATTTGGTTTGGAGAGGTCCATACAATATAAATAATAAGATTGATTCTATATGGTTTTGGATCTTTCATATAATGTTTTACATGCTTGGTTTCATGTTTAAAAGTGTTTTTATAGGCCAAGTATCTCAGGTTGCAAAAGAGGACACTATTCTATGTTGCAAATAGGTTTCCATCATTTTTAAGATCTTCATGTTTTGGTATTTATTCTAAGGGATGGTGATAGGTTTATATTCATGTTTATAATATCATCTTATTACCTTATCCATTCAAACTTAGCCTCAAAAGGATAACCATGGAGTGGTAGCTAAGAGACATACCATAGAACCAATTGTTTCATGATTGTTATGCATAATCAACTGAGGAGGTTCGGTTAAAGTCTTTAATACATCCATAGGGATATATTTATGTTATTGAGAGGTTGAATACATCACCTTAGTAAGAAAAACAAGTAATAATATCTAAAGAGTTTATAAAGGGACTGTGATAGTCAATATAATATGCATATATAGGTAGCTCATTGAATATACAAGTATCTTAGAATGATGCCATGATGAAAAGGGAGCTTTGATAGGTGTTTCAAATTTTTTTGACTATGAAGAGTGTCTTTTGTCACTTGGTGAAGGTCTAGAGTAAATCCCAAGCATATATATCTTATACACTACCTATAATACTGTTCATAACCTAAACTCATTGTCTCCTACTAAGTTATATAAAATATAAAACTAGATGACTTAAGCATGGATAAGTACACCCAATCCATAGGTCTTCCTAATTTCTTACACAACCCTTTTAGGCTACTATTTCACTAATTACTAGTCATCCATAGCCTTTTAGACTTAACCCTAACAGACCCAAGTACCTCTTTTAGGCCAAATCTATCCCCCTAGGTCTTATTCCCTCTAGACAATAGTGGCCAACTTGGATAGGAGCACTAAAACATAGGGTATCCTAATTTTAGCACCATTGTCCAAGTACAAAATTGGTCCTAATGGTTAGATTCTTTTATGTCCTTATCCTTTTTCTTATTGGCCTAACATGAATTCATTTAACCCATGATCATTAATTTCCCTATAAAAGGCCATTAAAATTCTATTTAGAAGGGTTAAAACTCATTTACAAGAGAGAAGAAAGAATAAAATCAAGTACACTCAAAATTTCAATCTTATTCAAACCTTTACATCTGTCCCTAGCCGTCTAAAGTACATAGAGGTATTCATCTAGTTGAATTTATCATACACAATTGCACCAATCACTTCAATGGGAGAACTACATTAGCTTGATCCCTCCTTAGAGTATTGGTATGTAGACAACGTGCCCACAGATGGGGTGTGAAGTGCATCCAATATATGCTTTACAGACTAACCCCTTCTCTATGTTTTTTATGTTTTAATTCAAATTCAAGAACAAAGAGCTCTTAGGGATTTGAATATTAAAAATGATGCACAGTGAGCTCCATAGGATTCTAAACTTCAATATTTCATTGATAGGGTAACATAGGCCTACCTAACAAAACATAGAAATCTCAAATGACTTGGACAATAGTGCTAAAAAAGGACTACAGTGCTGACCTAGGGTGTCCCACTTTTAGTGCTCTTGTCTAATCTAGAAATAAACCTCAAGATCTAGTTTTTGATAATTTCTTAGTCCTACTCCTCTAATATTAGACCATGTCTCAAACTGGATCATTTAGAATAAGCTAAGTTAGATCTCTCATATTTATTACTACATTTAGAAAAGGCCAAAATACAAATCTATTTACAAAAATTAGTCTCTTAATTTTTGCATATTATTTATTGATTTACTTTGCTTAGAATTTTTTATTTAATTAGGAATAAATCCCCATTATTCTAAAAATAATAAAACATTTGGTGAACTTAACTTACTTCAAATTTTACACAAAACCCTATAAACCCTAGGGATAATCATTTCTAATTTTTTCCATAATTTCTTGATTTTTCCTACATTTAAAAATTATAAATCTATAATTTAATTGCAAAAATACCTTATATTTTGTTAAAACCCTAGTTTGCACATACTAGGTCCCTCTTGCATACAAACACATTCCAAACACTAGGAAAAATATATTAATTATTTAAGAAATATTTTCTTATTTTACATAAATCTTTCAAGAAAAATTCTACATACTTTCTATGAATTTATATTAAATTTTAAAAATTATTACATTAGTTTTAAAAATTCATTCAAAATCCCTAGATTGCATCAATTAGTTCCCAATTTTTTCAGTACTTTTTCAATCATTTTTTGAATTTTTAGTTGCATATCAAACTCAACAAATCAATTTTAGATTAAAAATTTCATAGTGTTTTGCATAAATATTTTTGAAAAATCCTTAGTTGCATATACTAGCACCTATTTGCTTCTTGAGGTATCACCTTACATGTTTGGGAGATCCATATCCTTTCTATGCATATTGTAATTCCTTGTTTAGATTATATCAGCTTAATATTTTCCACTATTACTCGAGTTTTTTTCCTTATGCCACCTAAGTTTCTTGCATCTCTTCCTTCAAGATGAAGTGTAAGATTTAGTGGTAATCCTCTTGAATTCACCTAGATTCTTTCAACTTAGCCATATACCATGGATAAATAACCAACTCAAGTTCTAGTCATAGATTCTACACATCTAGATTACACCAATTTCAATGAGGATAATTTTGATAAAGAGAAGTATGAAAATAAAATGATGGTGTGCACACCAATCCTCATGATCTACCACATTGGACCATTGATCCACTTCCACTCATTATTTATAATGAAGTTGTACTCAACAAAGATTTGATTTTACAAAATTTCAAAGAAAGACTTAAGGAATAGCCTAAAGATCATATACTAATTTTGAAATATATCATGGAAATTAAAAAGGATAAGCAAGTTGAGTCTTTCATTCCCATAGAGTAATCAGTTGCAAATGACACTATAGGGGAAACTATGTCTCAACAACCCCCTATAATAGCCTAACCTATCTCTATGCCACTAGTGACAACTAGTATATCCCTTTCTCTTATTGTGGCAGCCCTTGTGCAAGAGATAAGATATCTTCAATCCAAGGTGCTACATATTTAGTAAGGTACCATTAGACCTATTAAGGCTTTGAATTCTTTTGCTCTTATCCATATACCTTTGGCACATCACATCGCTTCTACACCCTTACCACCAAGTTTTGTTCAACCTAAGTTCACTCTATATTATGAAAATTATGATCTAGAGACACATTTGAGAGATTTTCATGCAATATGTTTGGATTATGTACCCAATGATTGACTACTTACCAAGATATTTCCATGGAGTCTAAAGCATTATGATTTATCATCGTTTTATAGTCTACTAAATCAGTCAGTAAAGACATTCAATCCTTTAGCAGACATGTTCCTAGAAAATTTTAGTATCAACATTGGTGATAAGGTTTCTTATGCACAAATTTCTCAAAAAAAACAAAGTTCAAATGAGCCCCTTATAGATTATGTTCTTAGATAAAAAACTATTCTAGTTAAGCTAACTAGCCCCATGGTTGATCAAGAGTTAAAGGACATCTTTAAACAAAGACTTCTACCAGCATTACATGAGTCTATTATGTTTAAAAGATTCTCTTCCTTCACCAAATTGTGTCATACACTTAAGGAAAGAGAAGTCAAACTAATTTCAATGGGAAAACTTAAGTACTCAAGTATCTCAGACACAACAAACAAAATTGATAGCAAAGTCCCATACAAGGTCAAAATCAATGACAATAAGAATCAAAATTAACCAATAGTCAATATAGCTTCAAAACCCCATTAGGATGTGGTTTTATCAACACCTCCTCTTCATACATTCACCAATCTACCAATTTTTCCAGCTAGGGTTTTACAACATTTATTGGGATGTAACATCATCACTCTCCCTCCATCTAGGAAGCTAACCCAATGAAGGCTTTTCCATGGGGATTGATCATCATGCATTTTGTGATTTTCATAGGGCACCAAGCCACACAACAAATAGATGCATCAGTCTGAGACATAAGATATAAGACTTGATAGATGACAATATATTTAATTTGGACACTTCAGTTGAGCCTCCAAAGGCAAAGCCAACATAAGATAAAGCTTTGAAAATCTTCTCATATCCATTTTCATAGAATTATAAATAGGAAAAAGTGGACACCTTAGGTGTTCACCATACATACCATGCACATCCTCCACCAGCTACATACTAGGCACCTTCAATTAAGGCACATCCTTTGAGAGGTATGATAGGTGTGTATGAGTCTAGAGTTCTAGCTAGACCTTTAATATCTTTTTTAGATTAGGAGATTATGGAGGATAATATAGGTTATAATTCACTTTTTATTAGATTACATATTCACAATCAACCTATTTGCAGTGTGTTTATTAACAATGGTTCCTACCTTTACATGTGCACCTTGACATTACTACAACATTTGGGTTAATCATAGAATGATATCACTATAACAAAAAAATTATTAGTGGTTTTAATGGGCATATATATAGTTCATTAGGTGAGATAGTGCTTCCACTATAGGTTAGTCCCACATATTTGGCAACACCATTCACTATAGTTCCTAGTGTATTATTTTTTGACATATTACTTGATCAGCCATGGATTTAAAAAATTAAGGCAGTACCCTCTACAATTCATAGATGTATGAAATTCATTCACCCAAATCAGGTTATTATAGTCATTAGATTTCCTTATGAGTCACCACTCCCCACTTCAAATCCATCTACCAACTTACAAACACTAGCTCCAGTTATTTCACCTATTTTAGTTTCTCCTCTAGTTTCAATTCTACTTCCACTTTAAATCTAGCCAAAATTGTGGTATCCATCACCAATACAAATGGTTCACACACCTCCACAGTTTTAGGATTCTAGACAACTTCTAGCTACAATATTCACACCCAAAGTATTAATATTAAGGTCTCATGCAACTACATAGAGAGCACCTATTCAAAGATATTCATCTAGTTCTAGATTGGTCCTTAAGATCCTTATAGTTTCATCCACTACTCAGAGTTATATGGGGACCCCACATTCATTTTCCACTTTAGAGATTTTAGAGAAGTTATAATGTACAAAAATTTCAGCTTCACAATCTCAAACATTCCATCGTGCCTCATGATCACACATGATTCAATTATTTAATATAGGACACCAAAATAGGGAGTCTCATCTAAGACTCATTGATTAGTATCATTTATTCCCAATTTTACTTGTACATAACTTATATCAAAATAAAAAAATAATACAAAAATTTCAAACTACAAAAAAACATTCAAATATGTCAAAAATACCAAAAACATTTTGATCATATGCATCATCCATGCTTTTCATTACTACTATCATGCTAAGACTTAAATTTATTGTTTCATTCTATTTTATGTATATTTATATACATTACCATGTTTCACTTGATCTCTTTTGAGTGTGTGTAGTAATATATACATCCTTGATTGCTTCACTTTACCCATTGAGGGGGCATTTCTACTTCTACATTCGAGACACACATTAATATACATACCCACTAAGGGCATCTTCTACATGACAACACCACCTATATTATGTCATTCCTACACTACACATTATGAGGTATCATGCTAATGTACATTCCTTTCTAGATTACATAGATTACTATATCAACATTTCACTATTATCTAGTACTTGTATATTTCTTAGCATATACCTAGTCATACTACATATGTTTTTGCATACTTTCACATTTTCTTTGATTAGTTAGATGTGATTATACCTTTCTAGTTATTACATGCTTTCTCCTCTTACGTAATGTAGCTTATGTGATTGTATTTCTAGTTCCTTCTTATCTCCTATTTGTGCCTTAAGACATTTGCCATTGTATTTTGCTTATATTCATGTGTGTGCCTTAGGACATTTGTTAATGTCCTTTACTTATTGTTGACCAATTTTACCCAATAGGCAAAAAATTTGGTCCCCTTCTACCTCTTGCTATTCTAGGCCATTTCTTTTGATTTTGTACTAGTCCTGTAAAGTCCATAGACTTTACAGGAATATTTTCTAAGGATTCAATAGTTCTTTACAGACTTCATGTTTCTATAGACTAAGTTGGTTAGTCTTTTAGCACAAGGAGGATCAATTTAGAGAATGCTAGGGTCTTCAAGACTTTTTAGGCTCTTGTCTAACAAATTTGGCCCTAGTTCAAGCCTCAGTTCAATCTTCAAGACTACCGCTCCTGGTTCCATCTTCAAGTTCAAATGGCCTTGTTTCAAGCTTGGTTCATTCAGATGGTTCAATCACTTGGTTCAACACTTGGTTCAGTGGCTTCAAGTTCATCAACTTTGATTCACTTGGCATTGGCATGCAATGGTTGAACCGCTTGAACTGTTGAACCATTTTTGGTTCAACGGCTTGGTTTAAAGGTATGCCCAAAAGGTAAAGGGGCAGCTCAAGTCTAGAGGCCCTTGCAAAGGGCATGGAATACTTCATGGAACACTTCAAAGGGACGTTCTAACTTTTAGAATTTTTTAAAGGCAAAGTCTAAAAGAATTTGAGCCACAATTCAAAGCAAAGGTCAGGGCAAACATTTGTAGACAAAATGTCTGCAGGAAACATCCACACACAAAAATCCATAGGGAAATGTCCATAGACACAAAGTCCATGGGAACCCAGGAAAACATCTAAAGGAACAAAATGACCTACCAAAGGACCTTGAAGGGTAGGTACCCTTGCGGGGACTCTCGACCAAAGTAAAATAGTTCAAAGCAAAGGCCGAGGGGTCACCTTCCCTTCAGGAAGGTGCTAAGAAGGAACAAAGCCAGTGAAGGCCTTATGAGATTTTGACTGGGATGAGGACGTCTCAAAAGTCATGAAGTTTAAGAAAGTGAATTAGTCGTTGGTTTTCAAAATGATGATGGCCATGTGAATGTCAAAATTAGCACAATTAAATAGTTATTTGCTTTTAAACCAAAGGAGTGCTAACCATGAAAAGAAGCCTACAAATGTAGTGACTTGCTAGAAGATTGCCCCCAAGGGTTGAAGGAGATAGAAGAGACAAGATAGGGAAAAGATAAAGTGACAAGCATGGAGCATGCAGATAATCCAAGTGGTGAAAGGAAGCATCAATTCGAGAAGTGACTCTAATAGGTGAAACAATGCCAAAAAATTAACCATTAAGGGATGCAAATAGCTAGCAGTGGAATCAAGTTTCTCCATTTCACATTAATGAGTAGACAAACTATGTAATCACCTTGAAGAAGCAGCCTTACAAACATATAAAGGATGCAACTCATTAATGTTTTGACTAGCCTGCTCTTCCCCATGAGGGGATGCAAATGGGCCACTTGTAAAAAGGGGTGCCAAAAGGCCTCCTTTCTTCTCTTATATATTGAGGACTTGTCATTTGAGAAATCATCTTCCACATTTGTAAGGTGTAGCCCTGGCAAAATTTTCACCTAAATCAATAAAATGCATTTTTAACCCCTATCTTGGATAGATATTTTTGAGTATGTCTTGAGTGTTAGTTTGTGTTTAGTCATTTTTTCTTGATGCTTTCATAGGTTCGACACCAACATACCTATTGTCTAAAAGGTGCCATTTCTGTAGCTGACAAAGAAAGCTGTATTTGGAAGTGTAGAAATAGAAGAAATTACTTATAGTGTGCATTTCATAGCACCTTGGTGAATTTCTATTTTTTGTATTTTTCCATTAAAGCCTCTTTGCCGAGTTTCTAGCAGTCTGGTCCTTCTACCAAGTGTGAAGTGTATGTATGTGTTTTTCTGATTTAAAGTGTGGATGTGAGAAGGTCAACTTATTTTGGTGCATCACCTCTTTAGAGTAGTTTGTTTTCCTGTATCTTTCTCCCTTTTCATGCCCCCATTATATGTGTGTGTGTGTGTGTGTGTGTGTGTGTGTGTGTGTTAACACTTGCTGGAATGAACATGATGCATCAAAGGGAGCTAGCCCTTATCTAGAGACTCTCCCCTCTAGCTTCGCTAGTCCCACAGGTGAGAGGGGAGTTTCCATAGTTGCGAGGAGAAGGTAAGATCTCGGCCTCTTGCCAAGGGTGCAATCTTCATGATCAATAGTTTTGGCATGCTGGGTGGGACCAATTGGGATAGTTTTTGTCCAAAGAGTTGAAAACAATTTGGTGTGTTTTTCAACCAACTAGCCTTTGGAGGCTTTTACATCAACACCAATGGCGACTCTGAGTTGAATTTACTAGTTAAGTAGCCTGGTACCATTAGAAATCTTACTTTTATATGTATAATTCTTTTGCACAAAATCATGGGTCTTGTTTTCCTTCATATGACTATGATTAAGCTCAAAATTTTCAAAGAATCACCTCAAGCAGCCCTCCTAGTTGCCCTACAATGATAAGGGAAATGGCCCTAGAATTTGAGAAGCAGATGATAGAGATTGACAGACTAGAAGAGCAGTACATGTATCAATAGGAGCTGATGTATAAAGAGGAGTGTTTGTTTAAGCAAGCATAGGCCTTACAGTCCATGGAAGAGGAGTTAGCAAAATGGAGAAATCCATTTATTCAAGGCAGTCAACCTTGTGTGCCCCCTCCTATTCTGAAGAAAGCTCCCTCTTTTACACCAAATCCTTTTTATCAAATAGCACTCACCCACTCTAGCTCATCAAATGCATCTACCCTCAATCTCATGTGCCTGGCTTTCCAACACCAGAGGGCATCAGAACAACCTCCCATGGAGATGAACCTTCTAAAATCCTTAGGTCGTGAATCTTCCATTAGGGGAAATACCACCAGCCAACACGTCCCTCTTCTAAAGACTCCTCTAGTGCATCAATAGTCTCTTCCTTGCATTCCCCAATCTCCCCAAATCTTTCAATGTGATGTGCAAATTCCAATTTAGAGGAAGGAATGCCAGAACCAGCCTAGAGCCTTGAAGAGGATGATGATGATAACCTCCAAGAAAGACTCTTTTAGGATAATCTAGCCAAGAAAATTGAAGATTTAGAGTCTATGATGAGACTGCTTCTTGAAAAAGAGATAAAACTTCCAGACCTTGTAGAAGAGCACCAAGACGTTGGAGAAAACAAAGTTGCTACCTGTTCACAGGAGCAAAATTCCAATTCTGAGATCCTAAACTAGGGAAAAATGGTAGAATCATGAGGCAGGAAGGAGGAGAAGCAAGGTTTTTATCAAAACCTTGAAGAAGCTAAAGCTGATCCTACTCATGATAATGTTGATGACCTCTAGGAAAAACTCTTATAAGAAGATCTAGCTAGGAGAATTATGGAGTTAGAATCCAGAGAAAGATTCCTTAGCCAATGTGTGATGGATAGATCAAATTAAACAACACATTCTATGTCTAATCACATCCCACCTACACATTTCCAAGAGAGATATCAGGCCATACCTAATATTGATGAAGTGTTGACCAAGTGGAAGAAGGAGAATCATTTGATTCTAGCTCAAGGACTGCCTCCTCTTCCACCTATTTTTCCCACTTCACCCCTTCTCAAGGAGGAACCTATTTCACAAGAGGCGGGTGAGGAGCAGAAGAACCAATCTATAGTTCTTCAAGGGACTGTCATGAGTGACAATGAAGAAAAAATCGTCATTGATGCTTCTTGTGAATACACCATTGGCAATGGAGAAGATGCAGGTCTTGCATATGTA
Organism: Torreya grandis; assembly: GCA_037957365.1. Classification (NCBI taxonomy): domain Eukaryota; kingdom Viridiplantae; phylum Streptophyta; class Pinopsida; order Cupressales; family Taxaceae; genus Torreya; species Torreya grandis. The sequence goes on along the minus strand of JARHVA010007687.1, from coordinate 20,409 downwards.
GATGTTCTAGCAATACGAGGAGGAACAAAATCATGGTGAGCTCTCTTCCCCCTTGTTCAATGAACTTCCTTGCTATTTTGATGATGAGGAAAACTACACTAAGGAGCCTAAGTTGGAGAAGGATCAAGAGGATACCTTTAAACATCTAGAGGTCTTGATATTTGAGGAGGAAAAGGAGAGGTCTATCTTCCTAGAGGAATGCCTTGAAGAAGAGAGTTTTGAAGAAAGAGGCAATGTTCTTTGGGATGATAAATCATTTTGTGAGTCCATTTCAAACATCATCATAGTCACCCTTCTTCAAGAAGGCTAAGAGGAAGCAGAGGATGAGTCTGACAGAGTCTTCAACGAGGTAGAAGGAAACAAGTCAAACCATGATACGTTGTAGAGGGACTATACATGTCAAAGGGATAATGATGATAAGTCAATAGCCACTAATTTCTTGGTGAAGAGCATTAGTATGATGAACTAGCATTCGACAAGCTTCCAAGAACAAATAGAGTACACATATGTTGGGAGCATGTTTGAATCTATTTCACTTAGATACCAACTGACTCAAGTGACAGGCAAGAGGAGCAGGTCACCAAATCTCATTTTCATTCAGTTACTTGCCTACCACCATAAGCCTTAATTCTAGGAAGGGGACTTAAGAAATTTTCCCTTTGATCTAAGAGGGAGGTGAATATTCTTGGTTAGCTGTATATAGTAGTTTGCTTTCAATTTCTTTTCCTGCTTTCCCTAAGTGTAGTTTCACAAGTAGTTTTCTTAGCCTTGTGTATGTTTTCTTTTCCTCTTGGAGTGAATCTGCATGATTGATTCTAGAATTTATCAGATTTGTTGTTATTTTAAAGTTACCATCTGACTCCATGCCCAATGGACTATATGACAATTGGTCTTTAAGCATAGCAGGCATGCTTCCCTTGCGAGTCACCAATTTGTTGACCAATTTTTCCTAATAGGCAAAAATTTTGGTCCCCTTTTACCTCTTGCTATTCTAGGCCATTTCTTTTGATTTTGTATTGGTCCTATAAAATCCATGGACTTTGCAAGAATATTTTCTAAGGATTTAGCAGTTCCCTATAGACTTCATGTTTTTATAGACTCAGCTAGTTAGTTTTTTGGTGCAAGGAGGATCAGTTCAGAGAATGTTGGGGTCTTCAAGACTTTTCGGGCTCTTGTCTGACAAATTCAGTCCTGATTCAAGCCTCAATTCAATCTTCAAGACTACCACTCCTGGTTCCATATTCAAGTTCAAATGGCCTTGTTTCAAGCGTGGTTCATCTGGATGGTTTAATCACTTGGTTCAATGGCTTCAAGTTCATCAGCTTTGATTCACTTGGCATTGGCACACAATGGTTGAACCACTTGAACCGTTGAACCATTTTTGGTTCAACAGCTTGGTTCAAATGTATGCCCAAAAGGTAAAGGGGCAGCTCAAGTCTAGAGGCCCTTGTGAAGGGCATGGAACACTTCATGGAACACTCCAAAGGGATGTTCTAACTTTTGGAATTTTTCAAAGGCAAAGTCCTAAATTTCTTTAGACTTTTTGTCTGAAGGAATTCCTTCAGACAAAAAATTTGAAGGAATTTAGGCCATAGTTCAAAGCAAACGCTGGGGCAAACATCCGCAGATAACATGTCTGTGAGAAACATCTGCAGACAAAAGTTTGTGGGGAAATGTCCATGGATACAAAGTTCATGGGAACCCAGGAAAACATCTGGAGGAATAAAATGACCCAAAAAAGGACCTCAAAGGGCAGGTGCCCTTATAGGGACTCTCAGCCAAAGTAAAATAGTTCAAAGCAAAGGCTAAGGGGTCACCTTCACTTCGAGAAGGTGCTAAGAAGGAGCAAAGCCAATGAAGGACCTGATGAAGTTTTGATTAGGATGAGGATGTCTCGAAAGCTGTCAAGTTCAAGAAAGTGAATTAGCTATTGGTTTTTAAAGTGATGAAGGCCATGTGAACATCAAAATTAGCACAATGAAATAGCTGTTTGCTTTCAAACCAAAGGAGTACTAACCATGAAAAGAAGCCTAGAAATGTAGCAACCTACTAGAAAATCACCCCTAAGGGCTGAAGGAGCCAAAAGAGACAAGATAGGGAAAATAAAAAGTGACAAGCAAGGAGCAGGTAGATAATCCAAGTGGTGAAAGGAAGCATTGATTCAAGAAGTGACTCTAACAGGTGAAATAGTGCCAACAAATTGACCATTAGGAGACACAAATAGCTAGCAGTGCAACCAATTTTCTCCATTTCACATTAATGAGTAGACAAATCGTGTAATCACCTTGAAGAAGTGGCCTTACAAATAGACAAAGGACGTAGCTCATTAATGTTTTGACCAGCCTACTCTTCCCCATGAGGGGATGCAAATGGGCCACTTGTAAAAAGGGGTGCCAAAAGGCCTCTTTTCTTCTCCTATATATTGATGACTTATCATTTCAGAAATCATCTTCCATAGTTGTAAGGTGTAGCCCTGGCAAAATTTTCACTTGAATCAATAAAACACATTTTTTACCTCTATCCTAGATAGATATTTTTGAGTATGTCTTGAGTGTTAGTTTGTGTTTAGTCATTATTTCTTGATGCTTTCACAAGTTCGACACCAACATACCTGTTGTCTACAAGGTGCCATTTTTGTAGCTAACAAGGAGAGCTGTATTTGGAAGTGCAGAAACAAAAGAAATTACTTATAGTGTGCATTTCACAGCACCTTGGTGAATCTCTATTTTCTATATTTTTCCATTAAAGCCTTTTTGCCAAGTTTTTAGCAGCCTGGTCCTTCTACCAATTGTGAAGTGTATGTATGTGTTTGTCTGATTTAAATTGTGGATGTGAGAAGGTCAACTTATTTTGGTGCATCACCTCTTTAGAGTAGTTTATTTTCCTGTATCTTTCTCCATTTTTTATCACCTCCATTATATATCTATATATATGTATGTGTTAGCACTTGCTGGAATGAACATGATGCATCAAGAGCTAGCCCTTATCTAGAGACTCTCCCCTCTAGCTTCGCTAGTCCCACAGGTGAGAGGGGAGTTTCCATAGTTGCGAGGAGAAGGTAGGAGCTCAGCCTCCTACCAAGGGTGCAATCTTCAGCATCAACACTTGTAATCTTCCACGTGCCCATGGCCCCTATGCCAACTTTTCTTGTTTCACTTGTATGTGTATGTGGAATTTAAACATGCCTTCTATGCTTTCTTTTCAATTTGAGTGATATGTGTCAATGTCCCTTGTTTGCATGGACCCTTGGCTATCCTAGTATGCTTATTGCTTGTTTCTTTATTGCTTAATTGCTTGTTTGATTCTCAATGTGTGTAATGCCATGATCTACATAATGTATTTCCCTTGATTTATTGGATGCCATGATGGACATCATGCTCCATACATCCAACTAATAACTAACAACTAACATCTAACATTTCCAATTCTAGTTCAATACTTTGTACATGATTTTACACTATTATATCTATCTAGGCATACCACTATTGATATAAAAAAATCATAATACAAATATTACTATATCTAGAGATATCTTGTCAAATTCATTATTATATCATGTATCTATGTAGCAAAACACACTTGTAAGACTCTATTCTTGTGAGGGAAGTCATTATAGGTTCATCATTCCTACCCTTAAAAGAGGGAGAAACACACAAGGGTTTTGTCATAGAGATTAAATCTCCTAGTAGTCAAAATAAAAACATTTATATCACTTAGTTCAGAATCTAGAGGTCAAACCAATTAGAACAAAGCAAAAAAATAGTGAGAGTTCTATATCATCAACTAGTTTCAACATAGGACAACAACACCAAAAATAGATGGTAGAGCTAAACATAGGGGTGTCCTCATTTTGGTGCTCCTATCTAGGTAGAAAAACACTCAAGTTTTCTAGAAATAGGCAAAAAAATTAGTTTAGATATAGTTTTTGCACATCTGGATTAGTCAGAATCACTAGTTTAGTACAATTTTCTTAGAGAATCTAGATATATGAGGTTATCATGCATGTCATGATGGTTCTCACTTTTAGTTTCAGATTAGGCAATTAACATAACTTCTAGATTAGAATCCATGTTATAGACATTAGTGATTGGAGGTAATATGTGTGGCACATTGGTCTTATTTTGTTTTTGAGTTTAGTGTATTATCCATGCATTATCAGTAGTTTCATGCCTTACTCCATCTACAAGTGGTTGGCATCACTTTTAAGTGGAACTTTCATACAATTTTAAATTTTTGAGTACTCAAGTTCATGAGTTGGATTTCACATAAGCCTAAGTACATCAATTTTGGAGTGGCTTTCATACAAGCCTAACCTCCATCTTTTGAAATGGCTAAGAGTGGCCTAGTTTCCATCATACATTCAAGCTATCTACACCATATTATCAGATTTATAGAAAATCCATGAGCTCCATGAGCCATATCATATGACATTTATTCTATACTAGTATCACTTCATAGCTTCACTTCATGGGGCAATGATGGATCCAAAGGGCTAGCCTTTATATTATTGAGCCACCTATTTAGAGGGATTAGACACACAATCTAGACATCGATTAACACATGAATGCTTCATTAACTTCACTTAGTTAGAAATGATGGAGCCAAAAAGATATACTTTGTATTATTGAGCCACATTCCAAATAATTAAGTACTCAACTCTGTTCATGATATTACTCTTGATTTAACACATACCCAACATCATCCAACATAATCCAATATCACAATAGGTTTTGTATTGGTTTGTATACCTAGTGAGGTGTATTTTTTCCTTTATCTTTCTCTTAATTATCTTTTATATGTTTTTATTTTAGATATAGTGTATCTAGTAACAACTGATCTACTTTTATATTTTCATTATAGATTCACACTCCACAACATGCTCTCTTTCTGCACATCTAACATCACACAACTTCATGGGCTTCTACCTTATAGGTAATTTTAGGTATGCTTTTTAATTTAATTTATCCTAGTATTTAGCTTTGATATATCACTAAAATAAAAGGAGGGTAAATGCAGTCATATAAAATATAAAATTGGATGACTTAAGCATGGCTAATGACACCCAATCCATAGGTCTTTCTACTTGATTACACAACCCTTCTAGGCTATTCTTTCACTAATTCCTAGTCATCCAAAACCTTTTTGAATTAACCCTTATAGACCTAGGTATCTATTTCAAGCCCAAATCCATCCTTAGGTCTCATTCCCTCTAGACAATAGTACCAAACTTAGATAGGAGCACTGAAACCCAGGGTGTATTGATTTTGGCATTATTGTCCAAGTGCAAAATTGGTCTTAACAGTCAAATTATTTTGGATCTTTATCATTTTTGTTATCAACCTAAAATAAATTCATTTAACCCATGATCATTAATTTCCCTATAAAAGGCCATTCAAATTCCATTTAGAAGGGTTGGCACTCATTTACAAGAGAGAAGAAAGAATACAAGCAAGTGCACTCAAGCACTCTTACATATTTTCCACATACAGCCTTCCAAGATCATTTCAAGCTTATTCAAACCTTTACATCAATCCCTAGCCATCCAAATTACATCTTGTTTCACATCTAGTTACATTTATCATACACAATTACACTAAGCACTTTAATGGTAGAACTACATTAGCTTGATCCCTCCTTAGAGTCTTAGTATGTAAGTAGTGTGCCCACACATGGGGTGTGAAGTGTGTCCAACATATCCTTTACACACTAAACCCTTCTCTATGTTTTCCAAGTTTCAATTCAATTTCAAGAACAAAAATCTCCTAGGGCTTCAAAGATTAAAAATAGATGCACAACAAGCTTTGTAGGCTTCCAAGCTTCGAAATTTCACTGATAGGATAACATAGGCCTACTATATAAAACCCAAAAAGCTTAGACCACCTAGAAAATAGTGCCAAAAAGGGACTAAAGTGCCAAATAGTAGGGAATCCTAATTTTGGTGCTCCTATCCAATCCAAAAATGAACTTCAAGATCTAGTTTTTGACAATTTCCTAGTCCTGCTCCTCCAGTATCAGACCCTATCTCAGTCTAGATCATTTAGAATAAGCTAAGTTAGATTTCTCTTATTTATTAATACATTTTAAAAAATTAAAAATAAAAATATGTTTACATGAATTATTATCTTAATTATTGCATATTATTTATTGATTTATGTTGCTCATAGCTATTTATTTAATTAGGATTAAAACCCCATTATTCTGAAAACAATAAAACCCCTGCCATTAAAATGCACCTATAGGTGCTTTCATGGAGGAAGTCATGTTGAAACTGAGGTATTGGATTTTTTTCAGATCCTTTATAATGTGAGAGTGAATTTGGAGGTATGGAGATAAGCATAGAACCCATTTAAGGCCAAATACAATGCACATTATCCACACTTCTACTCACTACCTACAAACATGAAAATGGCCACCTACAGGTGTTAGCAGAGAGATAAACAGTCATTTTAAGCATTTCAACAAGGGTGAAACTCATTTTTTGATCTTATATGTTGGAAATATCATAATAGACCCATGAGAATTACTGAGTTTATAGGCAAATTATGAGAAACTTTCAAAAGGAGAGATGATTGTAGATTTAGGGACCTTTTCCCAAAATTGGCAAAATAGAGGTCTAAGCCCTTTTTTGGGTATCATTATATAGAGTTTAATTGGTTTATAAGACCCATAAATACATTGATTTGTAATATCACACATAGGTATTTTGATTTTAAAAATAAGAGAGGTTTTTAAGTTGAAGAGATTGGTTTTCAAGAGGTCTAAAGTTGCCTTTTAAACATTGAAATTCCATAGTGTTGTTTACAACAAGATGAGTCAAAATCATTAGGCATAATGAGTGGATTTGATGTTTAGAACTAAGTTGGAATGTCTTATTACACTAATAAATACAAATTTTGTTAAGATAATCATCAAGTTAGGTATGTAAGATGGTTTTCATCCATTAGGGAAAATGAGATAGTCCATACAAATGGCCTAGGCATAGTCACCTACAACCAACCCAAGTTTCAAGTTTAAGAAGGTGTTTATTCCTTAAAAGGTGTGGGTTTTAGGTTATGTTTTATGGTTTATAAGTGATTGGAGGCTTCCTCAAAGGGTTTCATAAGTGTCTTAAGAAACAAACATGATGGCCTCCAAGGCTAATCAACACTTACAACCATATTGCCTTCTTCAAAGCCTAATCTAGGGTTGTAAAGCTAGACATGTTTCCTTGATTAAAAGGTCCTAAATAGTTGAAAGGATAATTTTTTATCTAAAGGATCATAAAAATATTTTTAATTTCAATGTATAGAGCCTATCTACACCTATAGGATCCTAAAGACTCCCACACAGTTAGTTGTAGGTGACTGTAGGTAGACAGTGAACTAAAGCATGGCTTCTAGGTGATGGCCTAGCCTTAAAAAAATGAGAATTGTTCTAGGTCATTGAAAAATGAATCTTAAAGTGTTTTAGGGAGGATTATACACTATTTTAAAATCTAAACCATGCAATCAACTTATAGGTATAGTGATTTAAAACTAACATAGTCAGGAAATTATACTAAGTCCTAACTAAGCAAAGAGTATGAACGGTACATGGAAGGCCAAAGTGGTGAATGAAGATTAGAATTAATTAATTATGGTCCTGATAATCTCATGTAATTATAATGATGGACATATAAAAAATATAGGATCTAATCAAATATCACACAATCCACATGGTAGAGGCCTCCACATAGTTCTCTTTCCTCGCAATCTGTCTGAGTGTGATTTTAAAAGGTCGAATGAGATGACCAAGGGCTTAAATTTTGTGGAGAAGTTATTTAAAACCTATAAAATATCTAATAATTATTATTTTGTTTGATAAAATAGTGGAACTACCCTATATCTTGTCTCAGATAGAGGGCACTTCCCTCGAGAGTAAATTGGTAGGTTTTGGAGAAAGGGTGATAAATGGATGGAACAAGAACTAAAGAAACCTTGAGATAAGGTTTTTAAAGCTAAGTGACATCTAGTAAAATATGATAAAACATGTACAAAAGGGAAAAATTCAACAAAATGGTCTAAATCATCAAGTATACAGTCAAGATTATGAGGTGAGGTTTTGGCCTAAAGCCCAAATGGTGGACCAATCTCACTTATAGATTTAGGATTGGATTCCAAAGGATTGTATCATGTATATGGATTCATTTAAATTTATTTTATGCTTTCACCTTGTATAATAATTACATGGAGATCCACTTTTGACTTAGGACCAACTCAAGCTAATAAGAAATGGAGAAAAGAGCTTAATAGGGCAAATTTGAGTGCTTGCATCTCCTCAAAAGATTTACATGGAGATACAAGACATTTGTAGGTATTGAAAAGGGTCCTAAAATTTGAATTTGTGGAATTGTTTATATTTTTGATGTCCAATTTTCATAAACAAAGCTTAAAAGCCTAAAACTACCTAAAACCCTTGTAAACCCTGATTCTAGACCTGATGAAGGAAATGAAATAGATAATGTACCAAAATGGAATCATTTGCCAAAAAAAAATGATTGGATGTTGTAGAAGACTCAGTTAGGATCCCTACAATTAGAATGAGTTATATGAAATATGTATAGATATGGTGTAGAATTGTTTTTCCTAATTACTTTTTTGCATTGTATAAGTTTTAGGAGGTTTTAAGAGATGAAAACAAATTTGGAAAGAATATTGAGACTTAAAATAACTCATCATTTCCATTTCATGCCTTGGAAAAACTCCTAAGTGTTCATGCAAGAGCTCTCATCTCAGCTAGTCAGAACTGGCATAGTGAACATCATAGTGAGAAGGGTGAAAAGCTTCAAGTAAATTGATTTTAAGATGTTCTTGATGCCTCTAAACCCATGGAGTATTTTCAAGTTTCATCCACTCCCTTGTAAAAATTTAAATGGAAAAATGATGCCTTTTTGGAAGCCAAGTGTGAAATGTGACTAAAAGAGGAGTTTTCTTTGAGTGCAGGTAGTGATAGCTCATTTTAAAAAGATTCTAGATGACTTGGAATACAACTAATTCATGGAGAAGCATGTATACAACCCTTACCTCTTATCATAATAATTATACCTATCCATAGCTAGTTTTGGAATGTTGAAAAAAAGGTGAATGATATATAGGTTTGACGACAATGAACTTTTCAATAAAAATTCAAGCCTATGAGGGAAAATGTCACTTGTGACATCATACCTTTAAAGGTTTGTGATATCTTACTAAGAAGATCATATTTATATGACCATGCAGCTAAAAATCAAGCCAAGACACAACATTGGACTATTTGTGTGCAAGATCATTTATATAACCTTTTTGAGTTATCATCCATGACCAAAGTCACCTTGGTCTTTAACAAGTAATGCCACAAGATTGTATCACTTTCATAAAATTTTGTGTTACTCACGGTCTACCCTAACACACCTGCTTAGCATAAAATGATAAAGTGCACTCTTGTAGCATGCAATACTTGCACACCATCATAAAATTAATATATCAACAAGTTACTGGTGAAACAAAGAGAAGTCTTCTTATAACCTGAAGGCCTTTCAATGCACTATGTAGTAAAACACTACATTAATTTGGTTCCTAGATCCCCTCTTCCCAATATCCCCCTATATCACATATTAGTTTGGGATAATGATGAAGTCCAATGCTAAATATAAGATCTCTTTGATCAAGGCAAGATTAGGCCTAGCTCTTTTCCTTGTGGGAGTCTGATAGTGTTTACACCTAAGAAGGATGGGTCCTAGTGACTTTTCATTAACTATCACACACTAAATAAAATCATGTTGAAGAATTAGTATCCAATGCCATGCATTGAAAACCTCTTGGACCAAATTTGAGGTATAATATACTTCACCAAGAGTGACTTGAAGTCAGGTTATCATTAAGTTTTAGTCCATCCTAAAGATGCCTAGAAGACATAATTCAAGACATGAGAGGGATTATCTTAATGGTTGGTTATTCCTTTCAACCTTACCAATGTTCCAACCACCTTCATGCACATGATGGATGATCTACTGAGTAATTTCCTAAACTCCATCATTTTCTACTTGGATGACATCCTCATCTTCAAAAACACTTAGGAGGAGCATATGCAACATAACTCATTCATCTTAGACACTTTATGCCAACACAAGTTACAAGCCAACTTAGTAAAGTGTACATTTAGTGTTGTGTAGATACAATACTAGGGCTATATTATTGATTACATTAGCATCATCATAGATCTAAAAAATATCAAAGTGATCCAAGATTGGGCTACTCTATCTAATCTTATTGAATTGAGTAGTTTTTTTTAGATTCGCTAACTTTTACCATAGGTTCATCATTAGTTTCTTGCATGTTTATTATGATCTCAATAAAATCACCTAGGCCAAAGCCAAGTTTAACTAGAATTTGACATAACAACACACTTTTTAAGAACTCAAAAAACATCTATTCATAGTGCCTATCTTCATAATGCTTGGCACTATGTACTCCTTTGAAATCCACACTACTGTATGTAACTATGCACTCGATGTAGTGCTCATGTAGTATGGACATCTAGTTGCATACTACTCAAAGACATTTAGTGACATGAAAAGTGGGTATTCCACCTATGATAATTAGTTTTATGTATTGTGTATGCCATAAAATAATGGTACCACTACATTCTCAAGAAGGAGATAGTTATTCATTCAGACCATCAACCAGTTTAGTTCTTGAAAATGCAAAATAAGATGGAAAATGTACACCATATGAAATGGATGACTTACCTAAAATAATTACATCTCATGATCAATAATAGGAAAAGGAAGGATAACAAGGCTATTGACTATCTTAGTCAACTATCGGTTCATGTGTTCATCATGGTGTTGGATATGCATGGACATAACTTTATAGATCGGGTGCCTCTGTACTCACCTGATCATGAATTTGCAATGACTTACACCAACCTTGTGTAATGTAAAAAAGTGATAGAGTTTTACTTGTTTAACCAACATCTTTATAAGCACAAACATCTCTATGTTCCCATCAGTGCACCTTGTCAATGACTCATCTGGGAGGCACACTATGCCAATACCTTGAAACACTTTGGCATGATAAAGACTCTAACTATATTTTAGTCACATTTCTTTTGGCCACACATGCCCACTAATGTTGAGTGCCAAATCAAGTCTTTTAATAATTATTCCATTTCTAATCCCATGAACATGAAGCTAGGACTCTACACACCTCTGTCAGTTTCATCTAGACCATGGGAATCTATCAGCATGGATTTCATGACTAGATTTCTTGCAATGAGATGACAAAATAATGTTGTGTTAATTTTTATGGATTGGTTTTCCAAGATAGCTATCATGGTCACTTGTCAAAAAAACATTGATGTAGTTGGCACTACACATGTTCTCTTCAACCATGTTTGGGTTCATTTTGGGCTACCAACCTGCATTGTCTCTAACTATGATCCACAATATGTGAGTCTTTTTTGGAAATGATTTTGGGATTTGATGGTTATGCATCTGGATTGATTGATAACTTTTCATCCTTAGATAAATGGGAAAAAATGTGGTCAATCACACATTTGTTCATCTTCTAAAAATATAAAACTATGCACATGCTCATACTTGGGATGATAATCTATTCTATATTCAACATGCCTACAATAGGGCCCTTCACAACTCTACTAGTCATAGTCCATTCCATACATGTCTTGGGTTATAACCCTTGGTACCTCTCAACATATCCTACCTCACACCCATACGTACTAATTCACACACACAAGAATGAGAAGTAAACAAAGCCAATAACTTTATGCATCATATTTAATCTATTCACCAGCAAGTTTAATAGATTCTCTCTTCTACCCAAGAAGAATACAAAGAGCACCATGATGCATATTGTAAACCCCACACATTCTGAGTTAGTGATAAATATTGGTTATAACTTCATAAAGATCACTTCAAAGGTCCACACTAGAAGATCAAGTCTCTATGTTATGGTCCCTACACCATTTTGAATGCATCTAGTGAGAATGCTTTCATACTTGATCTAAGTCTATAATTGGGCATACACCTAGTCTTCAACATGGAGCTTTTCAATCCTTACACTCTATCGATTCTTGAGCTAGTAGTGACACAACATCCTTCTAATTTGGATCCAATACTTTTTTGCACCATAAATATAGTCTAGATCATTAAAGTGATAAACACAAACACATTACATGGCATACATCAGCTTTTTTGAATGGTCAAGGTTGGATAATTCATTGATCAAGCTAAGTGGTATACCTCACAACAAATTTAGGTGTAGTTTCCATATTTACACACTAATGCAATGGAGACCATTACTCTCTAATAAAAGGAAAATGATTTGTGTGTATCTTCTACACCACTAAGTTCACTCCTCATTTTCTCTTCTACATAGCATACACACATTCACCCAATCTTACACACTCTTTTGCATGTAGTTGGTTGATAACCTTTTGTGTAGTAGTCACCTTAGATCATAGCTATGTGCTTCACCTTTCCATATCTCATAGTACAACAAGTCTTAAGTTTACTCACTAACTTCCACCCCTTGAGACATTATGTTGAATTTTTCTCTTAATTTTTGACTCCCACACCCCTTAAATCTCAAAAATCCATGTGTATTACTCTTGTATGCCCTATAGTCTAAGGAATCTTCACCTTATTCAATTCCATAACACATATATGTGTCAACTCACCCTGTCCACATACTCTAAGAGGTTCCTCAACCATCATCCAACCTAGAAGATGAGGCATCATTATTGGTAACTAATATAAATTATAATTACTCTTTTATTTTACCAATATAAATATGTAACATACACATCTAGCAAAAGGTTGATGATGTTTACATAGTCATAACATAGATAACATGCTCTACATATCTTTGTAATACATGCACTGTATCACTTTTTACTAGTTTTCCCTATTCACCATTAATCAATAGAATTTGGATTTCCTAAAAATAAGAATTCTACTCCATTGAATGTGTTTGGTTACTTCTATCTGAATTATCTTTACTTATTCACTCTACACAACCGAACTTAGTTGTCCCCTATGCACTTGGTCTTGGGCCCCATGGCATGGATCATATAGTGTCATCTTATCATGTCATTTCATGACCATATGAAAACTTACCTAGTCATCCTCTCTCATCATTGAACTATATGATCCCTTTATGCTTAGGTCTCATAATTTGAAATTCAAATTACAACTTTGGAGGGAAAACTCCACATGTTCACAAACATACCCTAATATGGCTTCTGAAGATTCTAGTGCCCTCTAATGGAACTTATAGGTCCTTAACACATTCCTAAGACTCAAAATGGGTAATAATGACTCCTCAAAAGCATATAAAATTTTAACAACTAACATTTAGCTTAGATTTCTAGATGATCTTACATCATAATCTCTAGGAGGGAGAAACTTTAGTGCTAACAAATTATTTTTTTCCTTCCAATTCATTATTTGAGGATCTTCCATACTTAACTTATTGTTACTCCTTTCTTTCTCCTTTTTCCTCATTCGACTCTTGTATTTTTGGTCCTTTGCCTTGTCTATTCTCCTTGTCAACTTTTCCTCTACCTATATGAAGTGTACTATCTACTGAAACTCTTTGTTTTCTACATTTTTGACCTTTCCAACTCACTTTGTCCATCATCATACTCTTTTACTAAAAAATGGTTTGCACTCTTCATACATACTCTTGCTCTATGGCCTCCTTCATAGATCTCACTTGATTCTTACTTCCTTAGGTGTATTTGTTCTTTGGTAATGTTGTTTCCTTGCTCTAAGGGACTCATAAGCAGCTAAACCTCTATCACTTATTCAAGAACATTCTCTTTTGATACCTTTTCCTTACAATTTTACATCTCTTGATGTGTCTTCACACAACCTTGTTCACCTTGCAAGAATAACCTCTTATCTATTTATCCTTCATAGTGGTATAATATGGGTTGGCATCTTCTTAAATTGTCATCACCATGAACATAATTAAATAACTTATCTTTAAATTCACCTATTGAATAAATTACCTTTTCAAATTGTTCATGCTTTACTTTCTTACTTGCCAGTGTGTTTGATTGTGGCTTTGCTTGTATAACTCTTTGTGCTTCCTTATGTTGCTTCCTTATTGATTCTTTTTTGAGCTCATTCATGAACTTATCCTAATGTTAGTTACCTAATTTCATTCCTTTTGATTGACTAAAAATATTTTTTATAACCTTTAATTCCTCTTCCAACATGATAACCTATCCTTGGACTCCTTAATTCATGAGAATCAAATCAATCTCATTCTGATGCACATAATTTTTTTAAACACTTTATGAGGTGCTTCATCTTCCTCTTGAATTTTTGCAAGCTTATCCAAAAATGTCATTGTTTCTCTATAAAAAACATCTTCACTATTTGAGTTATCCTCATATGAATCATCAAAAATAACATTAGAAATCAAATTTTGAGAACACCTAGCTTATTCACACTTTTCATCTTTCTCACTCATCTCTAACATCATTTATCTGTCTTGGTTTACTTTCATTACGTCTTCTATTTGCTTCTTTAACTTGTAATTATCCTCTTTATTTATACTCTCTTGAAGTGCACCTGTAAGACTATCTTTTTGTTCTCTTTACATGTTCTTCACAACCCATTTTATACCTTCCACTCTCTTGGACTAAATTTTTATTCTTTTCTTATCTTCTTCTTGCTTCTTTTCTTGATAGCCTATCTTGTCAACTTGATGTATTATATCGTTTACTCCTTGTGTATACACTATAATTATGCTAATCCCTTGCATGATTACCTAGGTCACATTACCTCTTAGCCCCTTTCTTATTTAATTCCCTAACCTATGTCTTTACCCTTTATGCACATCTAATTAATTAAATTGGTTAAATCTCCTTTGGCCACCTCACCCTATGACTAGTTCTCACTCTCTGACTCATCTTAGGACCTGGTCATTCCATCCAAACCACCTAAGACCTATTCTTCCCCCCTTAATAACTCCTTAACTACCTAACCACCTCTCAACCTAGCATTATGACCATTTTCCAATGGGAAAACCCATTTGTCAAAGTAAGAAGCAAGATAAAAGGATAAATATAGCATGTTTTACCTAGTCTTGGGGATTCAATGTTGATTAGCCCTTGGCCAATGTTAGTAGGCCCACTGACATTAGTTACTTAGGCCTACTTCCAAATTGGCCATATGGTTAGAAGATCATTGATTAGTATAGAGATTTCATTATAAAAACATTCTAGCATCACTATCAACATCTAGGCTTATTGTTGCTCTACAAATTATTTTAGAATAGGAATTGATAAACTAGATAGTGTTTTGAGCATCATGGATCAAAAACATATGCTTTGCCTAATTTTTCATGCATTAGTTCATTAAGCCTCATCAGAGCCATCTATCTGGCATAGTTGTTCACCTATCCAACCTAGCTAAGTATATTTCAATGTTTTTGTGATGCAGGAGCATCTACATACATCTTCCTGCAAGACATGGTTAAGTTGGGATTAGTCTTCACTAGGCATGTAAGCTCTAGTCATGTTTAAATTCAAATTCCAATTATTGTATTTTCCCTCCAAAATGTTATCTAAGGAGTAATTGTAATTGTTAAAAGTAAAAAGAGTGGAAAAGGTAAAAGTTAGTTAAGAATCCCACGTTAGGAAGCTTGTGGAGTAAATCAAGGGATGTGGTTGAAATCCTCCAACCATAGGTTATTTCTTATTAAATAAGTTTTCAACATTAGAATGTTGGTTGAGAAAATCTCTCCTATTTGTTATCTTTGAACCCAAGTTGGCGTAAGAGGAGAAAGAGGTTCTTCATCTATTTTGGATTGGGATGATCCAAGAAGATATTAACATCCACTCCTTTTCATAATGGACATTATGTCTATTTTAAAAGGTTCCTTGAGCCAAGGATGAATGTCTTTACTTTGCAGAGATATATAATGCACACAGATCAGTCCTGAGTAGCATAGGAAGTTCTTCGCCATTATTATGGCCTTCGGTCACGAAGGATGAAAATTAGTGACCTCGATGGAGAGAAGGTTTATGCCATCTGTGTATGGCTCTCAGCCATAAGAGTGGTAGACTGAATTCAAGCCATGAGTAGACATATGTTTGCAGGGCCATGAGGACATATATGTATATGTCTATTTTTGAACAGGTGTATAACTATTAAAAGTAGATTCGGCCTAGATTAGATATTATGGGGGAAGAACTCGATCCTTTTTTTCTAGAACCATTATATTACATGCAAAGGGGATATACGAGTGTTTGATTTACTAAACAGATAGAGAACTGTTGGTTTTGGATATCTAGTCATGATTGGTGTAAGAGCTTCATCAATATTTGGAAACCCTGTGAGTAATAGCGAAGGGGTTTGGCCCTGCAATGGGGACATTGACTTCATTGGGCAACCTTGAGCCAAATCGAAGGAGGCACTATTTGAAGGCTTGCATACCCGAATGAGGAGCCAAGACATCTCTATCATTCACCTTTGGTAGTAGATGTGGACAGAATTCTAGATGAACATAGAATTTGTCATTGGGTTAAACCTGAACAAAAACAAAGCCATTATGGTTATCATGAGTGAGAAGATTTCCATTGTTAGAGCTTATGAAGTCATGGACAAAATAAATTACACTTGCCATTTGCAAAAGACCATAGACCAGTGGCATATGGAATAGTTATTGGCACAGTTCCAAATAGGGATGTCAGTGTTTGTTGTCGAACAAAGAGAGGGGAACTAGAATGGAAGCCCATGTCAGCATTTGTTGTCAAATGAAGAGAGGGGAACCAAAATGCTATAAATTTGAGTAGAGAAAAAAAAACTTGCTATGGGAGTATGAGTTGAGCTAATTGAAGCTCATTTACGCAGAATCGAGCCTATTAAATCTACACACCTAATTTGGCTTTGACCATGGATGAATAAACTAAGACATGATATATCTTGCAAACATGAAACATCATCATTTATTGTGTAAATCTTTGGGCAAAGGTTTTAATAGCATTGCAAAATTTATTTCTTTAGCAGTCTATTTATAAACCTAGAAGGGAAATAGATGCCAATCTCAAAACTGAGAGGAAGCATCTATTATAAAGTCTATGGTTTCCATAACACCTATGATGGTAAGGGATTATAGCCAAGATGAAGTTCACTTAATATACATAGAAAACCTAGATGGTATTTCCAGAACAACACTTTCATCAATATCATTGTTTGTAGTCTGATGACAGTGCATCATTTTCAGCACATCATTTTTGGTATCAAAGCTTGAATCTCTTGGGATTTGGTAATTGATCATGTTTGCTAATAAGTTGCTACAGGATTGAGAAAAGGATCAAAAGACTAGGATGCAAAAGGCCTAGGTGAGATCAAGGAGATTGTCAAAAGACTAGTCAAGGAGAAAGGCTTGGGTGAGACAAGTGGACCAAAAGACTAGGATGCAGAAGACCTAGGTGAGGACCTGAAGGGATCAAGAGACCAAGGTGGAAAATACTTGGGTGAAGATCTCAAAAATGGAAGTATTGTTGAAGACACTACAGAGCAACAAGGTACATGAGGGCACCAAAAAGAAAACAACCATCCAAAAGAAGAGAGGTATGACTAGTATTGAAATTGATAAATAGATTTTAAAGAGAGAGTTAGCTAAGATTAAAGATGAATATGAGTCTTGGATGTAGTTTAATAGGAAAGCATGGGTATGGCCAATGAGGAAAAGGTTGAAATGGCCAATTGATCTCCTAGTGAAGAGGAGAAAAAGGCAAAAGAAGATTGCCATGAAAAGTGAAGCCCATAAAGGCAAGAGTGTGAGTAGGCTACTAAATGAGCAACAAAAAGAAGAAGTTATGAAGAAGGTTCTCATTGAGGAGAACAAGAGAAGAGAAGAAAGAAAAGATGAAGTGCCAGGAAGAGTACTTGAAAAGATAAGAGTGTTGGTGAAGAAAACACTCATAGGAACCTTGTGGTCTCTTGTTTTTATATCTAATGTTGTCTTTGTATGGGTAATTACAGGTATGAGTAACCTTGTGAAGGTCAAGAGAAAGGCCTTGAAGAATGAAGAGATTGGTGTAAGAGAAGACACCAAGTGCACAAGTGAATGTGTAGGAGAAAAGAAAAAGTTTGCTATTATTGATAAAGAAGAAGAGATGCATTGGTTAATGCATGAGGAAGGTGTTGAGGAACCCATACAAGCAAGAGAAGAAGAGATAAAAGATGAGGATGACTTCCATGATGCCATTGAATGCCAAGAAGAGGCAAGAGAACAGTCAAGAACAAAGGAAGAAGAAAGTACAAACAATCAAGAAGCTATGCAAGTCAAAGAACTAATGGAGCAGCCCATTAAGGAGGTAAAGGTGAATTCAAAAATTGATTTTTCTTATTCTTATAAGCATGAAGCTGCTAATGTACAGGTGCAAGAGTTAAGGAAGATGATAGAGCCCTCAAAAAGAGAATTTAACCATGGGTACATAATGCCAAAATGGTTGAAGAAGCACACATTTGAGCAACAAGTACTTAAAGAGGAAAATTTGATGTCTAAGACTGATTTTCATCATATTTCTAAGATAAATGCAGCTGTACAAAATTGTGCAAATATAAACAAGATTGTTGTCTCAGTGTTAGCAAAAGAGCATGGTTACAAAGTGCCCAAATGGCTCAAGGGATCAACAAATATAAAGAAGGACATAAAGCTCAATCAAAATGAAGACTCAAGCAAGAAGCAAATACAAAGCATGAAGGAAGAGGTAGAATGCAAAGTGAGTCAGGCTAGCTATCAAGCAAGACAACATGAAGATGTCAAAGAGAAGAAATTGGTTGGTGAATTGAACAAGTGTCATCCTAAAGCTATGAAGAAGGTATGGATGGCTAAAGGTGAGAAAGAAAACTTCTCAAAGAATAATGAGGTAGAGCATGAGGATACAAAGATGAAAGGTAAGTCAAATGCTTGCAATGAATGGGATAATGATGTTTTTGAATCATTTAATGATATTTTTATGTATAATGAGGTATGTAAATTATCTATGAGGACTAATATTTAGCAAGGAGAGAGTTCCAAATGGATGGATGATGAGGAAAGGGCAGAGTATGTAGCAAAGAAATGCCTCATTGAAAACAAAGAACAAATAAGATGGCTTCAAGTAGAGATTGAAAAGAGTAAGGAGACATAAGGTAATGGTGTTTCAATTGCTTCTGATAAGTGTACTAATGAATAAGTTGGTTTATGTGAAGACAAGCTAAGAAAAGATGAGATAAGGGGTAAAGGACAAGTAATCCTTAAGAAAGGACCCAAGTTTGATGAAGAGAATGGTGAGATAGATGAGATCTCACTAAAGGAGGAGTTGAGAATGTTGGAGGAGCTGTTTGGTCATTCAAGAGAAATGAATGAAGGTACAAGCCATGATGAAGACACCATTGGGAAGAGTGAAACAAGACAAGAGCAAAGCAAAGAGGTCAAGACAATTTTGATCAAGTAGCAAGAACATGAATGCAACCAAGAGGCTTCATGGCCTAAAGATTTTGATTCTAAGGTGGCTTTGAATGTTTTGTATGCAGGTATGAAGGTTGCTAAAGTGAATGATAGACATGAGTCATTGGAGAAGCTCATGAAACAAGAAGAACAATAAGATCTAGAAGACATGTATGAGAATGAAGCATGGAGATGGGACATAATAGCTGAAAAGGAGATGAGAAGAAGAACATACTAGAAAAGGAAGAAAACCAAGAAGATGAAAGACAAAGATTATTAAAGACAAACACTAGCATTGGTATTGGCAACAAGACCTTGGGATCCAGGTTTAGAGTGAAGACTAAAACATTTAGGAGATATCTCATTTGAACTAAGGTTCAAATTGTTTCTAGAGGGAGAGTAGGATGCAGGAGCATCTACATACATCTTCCTGCAAGACATGGTTAAGTTGGGATTAGTATTCACTAGGCATGTAAGCTCTAGTCATGTTTAAATTCAAATTCCCATTATTATATTTTCCCTCCAAAATGTTATCTAAGGAGGAGTAATTGTAATTGTTAAAAGTAAAAAGAGTGGAAAAGGTAAAAATTAGTTAAGAATCCCACGTTAGGAAGCTTGTGGAGTAAATCAAGGGAGGTGGTTGAAATCCTCTAACCATAGGCTATTTATTATTAAATAAGTTTTCAACATTAGAATGTTGGTTGATAAAATCTCTCCTATTCGTTATCTTTGAACCCAAGCTAGCGTAAGAGGAGGAAGAGGTTCTTCATCTGTTTTGGATTAGGACGATCCAAGAAGATATTGGCATCCACTCCTTTTCATAATAGATGTTACGTCTATTTTAAAAGGTTCCTTGAGCCAAGGATGAATCTCTTTACTTTGCAGAGATATATAATGCACACAGATCAGTCCTGAGTAACATAGGAAGTTTCTT
>JARHVA010007686.1:567500-627036 GCA_037957365.1 Torreya grandis | reverse complement strand
TGATATATTAAAATTTTCATACAAAAATCAATAACATTTTAAATGTAAAAGAACTAAAAAGGTATGCTGGATGAAAATAATGGAGCATATTCAAATGCTCAATAGATGATACAATATAAAGGAGACGAACTCAAGGTATTGAATAAATGAAATCACAAGCAAACAACATAACATATCATAGTATCCCATGGATCCAATGTGTTAACAAATAATGTTAAATACATGGCATACCAAGTACACTATGAAATCTATAAGTACATATAAATTCATGTGTAAGTACATATATGATCTCAAACATGATAATTTAAATTGACCATAAAAAAATATAACCTATAAGTATCATGATCAAATAAGGTTGATAACCACCATGTCTGAGTGACATAAGAAGAAGAAAAACACAACATCTAAGAGTGCATATATCTAGTATCAGTGTATGCCTATATCACACTCAAATAAAGGCATGAAACATGTTTATGTATAAGTAACTAATATTTTATCCATAAACATGCAACAAAAACATATATTCCAAGAATAAAATATAATATTTATATGATGAAACTATTTTTGGATTTTGATATTTTTATTTTATGGCATTTTCAGAATATGTGAGATCTTTCAACCTTGCCTTAATATATTTAAATTTATTGGATCATGTTTGTATAATTTTAACCACTAAATATCATGTTACTCATTACATTTTACATATTTAGTAGAATAACCATCACTGTCATTTAGAATATGCATCAATTTGACTGTATGAGAAAAATAAATACCTTGTTGATTTAGATTAATTTTAGCTTCCATTTAATATAACCAAAATATTCCCTATGTAAATGAATGAAAAAAATTATGGGGTAAGACCCAAACCTTTATAATAATAACATAAGTCCCACAATCAATAGTAATAAAAAAAAAACCTAATGAATCTTTGCATTTCCCCTTATCACATAGATCTTTGGCATGGTACCCAAGTAGTGAAAAATGTTTTTCACTACAATAGTTTTTTGATTTCATAGTGTCAATTTGGTTATGATAAATTTAAGCACCACTCATTAATTAATTAATGTTTAAATATTGGTGTCATGACACTTTTTGGTTTGTTCATCTTTAGGATTTTGTATAGGATCTTAGCCTTGAATTATCCTCATATTAAGTAACATTTGCAAACTAGTCATATAAATAATAGGGTACACCACATTTTTTTCGTAGTGCTCCTTAGGTGATTTATCTTCCTTCTTTGTGTGAGGGATAAAACTTTGATATTTTTATGGAGGATATGCTAATCTCCTTTGGATGATTATGTGTTAATGAACCATATATATGTACATCAATATGTAAATGGGTAAATAACTCATATTGTTTATGCAATGCTCTTTCCTTTAATGGGGAAATAATCACTTTAATAAAACACAATTACAAATTCAAATTTTAAGGTTAAAATTCTAGTTCATATGATGTACTTTTGAATTTAATGGTATAATATCGAAGGTACTAATCATCAAATTATTTTAAATTGTGTAAATGTTCTAATGTATGTTTTGGAAACTTATGTATATTGAAAATCCATGAAGAACACATATGTTAAGTATGCAAAGGTGGTTAAATAACATCTTGGTAAGCTATATAACCAGTTATAACATTCATAAAAAAAATTCATATGGAACACTTTTATAAATAGTTTGTTATATTTTACCCATTGCCTAAAATAGTGTACATAGATAATCATGTGGTCGAATGGGTTTTTTTACTCAAAAAGAGAAGTAAATATGGTAGTTCAAAATCTTATGGATAAGTGTATTCAAGTATACATTTTGAAAGGGGTTGATTCTTAAATGGGTTAACATTACCATTAGTATTATGGAAAGCCATTTGTATTTGAAGTATAGAAACCTAATTTTGAAGATCCCTAATAGTGCTCATCATATAAATAAGATATTCATTATCAATGGTGGTGGTATTCATAGGTGTTATAATTAGTTCTAATAAACCACATTTTTTTAATGTAGGAATATGAGTATCATCATTCCAATGTATAATAAGTGCATGTCCATGATCACCGAATTTAGGATACTTTGATAGTGATAATGGATCTCCAAATTCTGATATTTTTGGTATATATTTTGAATATCTTAAATGATTAGAATAATTTGGTTCATTTAATTTTTTGTATAGATATAAAAATTTGAGATTTAATAATTACTATTAAAGGTACCACTTTTGGTATAGTATAAACTTTTTTTTGTAAATATATCTTTTGAAAGATAAATATCATTTATTTTAGGTGCCTTGGTGGAGATTGGTAATAATGCCATATTTGGAACATTAGGAGAATTTTTAAATTTAGTTTTGTAATATTTTATTTTTATTTATGGATTAATATTACTTGGTAAAGATGCCATGATGTCTTGGTTAATGTTAAAGAAAAAACTATACCAAATGAAGGTAAGAAAAGGTCATCACCCTGACAAATGGGATATTGTTTTGAAATGTTGGAATATGAGGGTTTTCCATCAATGATTTTGAAGGAACATACCATTTATAATTATTTTTGAAATCCTCCATGATATCTTTATGTAGTTGGCAAAAGTTGTCATGATTAAATGAACACTTTTTCCGTGTAAAACCAATTTTTGTGTAGAAGGTAAAAGGAAATGCTTTTTATCTTTCATAGAATGGATCAAATCATTTTTTGAAATGGTGGTATCATGAAACTAATTATAGGGATATCATCTTCCACTATTAAAATCTTTGATATTATATGCTTTAGCATATGGAGGAACGAACGAGTAATTAATTTTCATTCCTTATTTGAGGGAGAGTTTGAGAGTTTCATAATCATAGTTATAAAAGTAATTGATATCATCCATGATGAAAAAGATAAAGAAAACAAATATTGGTATAAGTAAAAAGACAAGAATCTATAAGAGAATTATTATGCAAAAAGGATGGTCAAAGATTGGGTTCACCAACTGTTTAATCCTAAATTTATGGATGTGGATCCTATTAGGATATATAGAGTGAATAATATATAAATAAATAAGAACAAGGGTAATAAATAGGTCTATAAAATGCCAATTAATTATAAAACATATATATAACACTGATTAAATTATTATACTAAGATATGTAAAAAATGGAAAGTATAATTATGTTAGCTATTGTAATGGAGAAGAAATAAGACACTTAGTAAGTTACGATGCTAATAAATATTTGGATATGGAATAGGCAAGAATTAGACTAGAATATTATTCTATAATAGTCATGAAATTCTAGATTTAGTACCTTTATATCTTTCGTCACTTCCATTAACTTCAAATAATTATGTCAATACTAGTGTCACCACCTAGATGTGACACTATTATGTGGTCTCCTATACATAATATCTTATGGAATAGGATGTGACCACCTAGATGATTCTAGTTTTTTCATCACCTTTTCTCTAGTTCATTTAGATCTGGGTCTTGGATTATCACTATTTTTCAAATGATTAGACCCTAATAACTCATCTTCATAGTGCTTATGGGTAAAATGGGTTAGTGGGCACATAGTTTTGAGTTTATCTAAATACCCATCTATTAATGAATGATACCTACAAATCCATTACTATAAATATGTATTCAAACTTATTTTGTTCTCTATCATGTTTTGGCTTGTGTGTGAATCATGTAATATGTGATAAACAAGTAAAACAATGACCTAACTTGTAACTCAGAAAATATAGCTCTCTAGATGCTCGTTTATTACTTGAAATATTTAGATATGTTGTCCATATCATTTATATGTCAGTAGGAGAAAATAGGGAATCTTTAATCACTTGAGATATTGATTTAATGCTTTTGGTAAGTTTCCTAGTGAATAGGTAATAAGTTTCTAGGTCAAGAATGAGTGAGGGTTGATCTTATTTTTACACCAATCCTCTAGAGAATAAATTACATAATAACATGTGTGCCAAACTGTAGGATGCATTTCATTTGAAAATTAAATGATGTTTTGTCACTCTAAATTTATTATAAAGTAGGACACTTGGGTCAATTTAGGCATCTATCCTTGATGTAAGTGTCCAAGGAGTAGGAAGATAAGTACAAACTCAGAACTTGTAAAGGCATAATATAATTAGGTTTTAAGAATTTTAGGTAGGATAGAAGGATTGGGTCATCAACATAAGAGTATTTAGACTAAGATATAGGCCAACTAACACAAGAGAGAGTAGGTATGAGATTGATTTAGCTTATTAGGTAATAATGGAATTTTATTCTTATTTAGTTAAAGGTCTAGATTAATAAATTAGTATAAAATATAGCAGTAATATAATTTTGATTTGTGAAATTATCTATCATTTTTTATATTTTAAAAAATAAAAATAAATAGGAATAAATATAGCTATAAAATAGACTAAAATAACTGATATATATGTTAAAAATGGTTGTGTAAGACTCAAAAGGTATCATAAACTTGAATTTGGATTTCATTTGATGAAAGGATAAGAGCACCAAAAATTGGATGCTTTAGTCTCTATCATTGTTGTTTGTTCTTTCCACTATTGTCTAAACCGATCATAGAGACCTAAAACTTTTTGTGTAGTTGCATTGTTCCTGTGTGAGTGTGTCTATGAAAAATCAAGCATTGGTTGTTGATATAACTCATTATAGAGCTAATTTTGTCTTAAAACCCTAACCCTCCACCATGCTTGATAAAATGATATTTGAGTCACTTGAAAAAGAGTAGGGGTTAGTGTGTAATATGTAATAAACATGTAATCCACACCCTTTTATTGGAATTCTACTTACATACCAATAATTTGAAGAGGGATCAAACCATATGTAGTTATCCCACCTAGTGTGCTTTGTGAAATAGTGTGATGTGGATGCAAATGCCAAATCAATAGTATTTGAGGTGGAAAAGGACTAGTATGAAGATTTGAGTATGTTTTTAGCTGTGTTAGGTGAGTGTGTGTAGAGAATAAGGAGGTTTGGCTTAGCACTTTGTTTCTATTCTTTCTTGCTTTTTAAGTTTGGTCACCTCCTTTGTAAATGAGATTTGAGTGGGATTTTATAGAAAATAATTGGTCATGGGTTAGATGTGTTCATGCTAGCTTGACATAATTAAGGATAAGGAATGGATGAAAATGACCATTGAGGCTCAAAGTGAAAATAGATAGGACTATCAATAACATGACACTTCGGTGTCTGGTGTTATAGTCTAAATGGGGTACTCTTGTCTTACAAGCTCATGACCTAGGGGAATAGGTTTGGCATGGGGAATACTATTTGGATGAGGTGGAATGATTGTTTTGAATGTTTTAGATCATTTTTTATGAGAAAAAAGATTTATAGAAGGGTCACATGAGCATGCCAAAAGCACCTCTAGATGGGTTGTCCCAAACCATACTCAAACTACCAATTTGGACATTTTATATGACTACATTTCCCCCCCCCCCACTTTATTCTTGTGATGCAACAAAGAAAAATACTAGGATAAGGAAAAGTAGAAAGTGCACCTAAACTTGCCTACAAGGGTGAATCCCATGAAGATGTGTGATATTGAGTGTGCATAGAGAGAACACCGTGTGAAGCATAAATTTACAAGAAAGAAAAAAGAGTAGATCAGTTCTTACTAGAAATGTTATGTCTAAAATAAGAACATATAAATATTGGGTAAAATAGAGAGAAAGATAAAGGAATGAATACACCTCATTAGGTATGTAAACAAATATTAAACCTGATGTGATGCTGAGCTATGTTGGGTATGTATTGTACTAAGAGTAATATCACCAAAGGAGATGAGTGCTCAATTCCTTGAGGGTGACTCAAGAATATAAAGGTTGGATCTTTAGATCGATCACCACCCACTATGTACTGAATCTATGTGATTTTTCATGTGTTAATTGATGTTTGGACTATGTGTTTAATCCCTCTGAGTAGGTGGATCAAGAATATGAAGGCTAGCTAGTCCTTTAACTCCATCATTTCCTACTAAGTATGAACTATTAAATGATACCAATATGAATGTGTGTTGTATTTTATGGCTCATGAATCCCATGAATACTCTATAATATGATAATGTGGTGTGGATAGTTGAACTTGTACTCAGAACTAGGTTAATCTTGACCACTCTAAAATGTGGATATTGGGTTTGTATGAAAGCCATTGTGAAACTAAGAACTAGGCTTATATGAAAGTTGTGATCTAGGAATTTTACTCAAGAGATGATGGTTAGTATGGTGTTATTTATAAAATGAAAACAAAATGAAAGAAACACTAAATAACATAACATCTATAGGCCTAGAGACTAGGAATAACTTAGTTAACAAACATAAATAAAACACATAACTAAAATGCAAAAGAAACCTTCTTTTACATTCCTTAGATTCTATAAAATTCTTGTTGTAGTGGCTTGATTAGCTTATGCTCATGAACTCCTTGGCAATGGAAGATTGGCTACATCCATCTCTCCTTGGTACCTATGGCTTATGACTTGGCTTGGCTTGGCTTTGAATCAATTTGGCATGGTAACACTAATTGAAATAGCTTATTAAATATATTTTTGCATTATAAATTTGCACTAAAATATCTTAGAAATGATGTGGTAAGGCCTCCTATTTATATATTTTTGAGAATGTCTAGCATCAACCTAAGCTACCCATCTCAGGATTGAAATGTGTGGCTAAGGATTAATTCAATTTTTGGAATTAAGTTTATAATTATCCTCATCATGAAATTGGAATAAGTGGTAATTAAGAGGTATGGATGGCATCATGGAAGTCATTTATGATGTATGGAGGGCATGAATCTTGATATTTGTCGCATTTATGGCCTAGGGATGTCTTCCCAAGAAATGAGGTCACCTAATGATGTAGATATTCAATATTCATTTCCAAAACAAGTTATTAAACATGTTTTGATGTAATTATTAATTATTGCCTTGATTTGGGTTATTTATCTCTTAAGCATGATTAAGTACTTTGTGCACAAATTACTCAAATTGATTAGAATGCCTTGATATTAGTCAAAAATTTGACTGGATTTGAATTGTAAGTCAATATTAGATTTATCAGAATCATATTAACATTTAGGATGTTACTAATAATAAATAATGAATACATGCATCTCATGTGATATATTTTATAGGAACGAGCAATCCAGAGCACTTAGGTGTAAAGTTAGCATTTTAACTGAGAATGATCTGATCAAAGTTGGTTGGCCCATAAATTGCATTACCCCATTTAGTGACACCCTAGCCAAAATTAGCACTCAAATATGTCAGTTTCACATCATTTAGTGTGTTTTATTATTTTTAGGCTAAATTGTGCATTTTGGGTGGAAATTGGCCAAAATCCTAATTGGAGGTTATCGGTGGCCAGATTTAGGTGTCTATAGTTTGCCCCATATTTGGAAAGGTGTTGCAAGCTATAAGCATAGTAAAATATTCTCAAAGAATGAAAAGGTATTTTATGCGTACAACTACAATGATGATAAACTAAATGTATGATGCCCCCTTGAGGGAATATTTGGCACAAGTAAGTTGACAAACAACCCCTCAAAAAGAAAGAAGCAAAATGAGGGGACCAAAAAAAGGAAAGATGATGGGGTGAAACATAATGATATTGAAAAAAGTATTCAAAATCATTGAGAATGCAAGTGGCATGGTGCACAATGGTTTACCCAAACATGGTTATAAACATTATACCCTAATAGTGGAAACAAGGTATGATAACGTAATTATTTACCCAAAGGTGGTTATAATCATTGAGAAGATGGAGCTACCCTAGTTATGATAGACAAGCAAGATAATAACATGCCCCTATATAGGAAAAAAAAAAGTAAAGTGGTGACAACACAATTATTTTCCAAAAGATGGTTATAATCATTTACAAATGTAGTTTGGATGGTGTACAATGATTTTCCCATAGGTGGTTATAATCATTAGACCCCAATTATGACAAACATGATAAATGTGGTTCAGGAGGATGATAACTGAACACAAAGTGTAATGATGAATTGGAACAACATACTAGTAGGGAGATGCTCATCCAAACTAATAAATATTGAAATTATTTCATGTTTAATTACTCTATTTGGGATATGATTGGGATGGAATCAACATGTTGGTGTCAAAAAGATTCTGCCATTGCTGAGTAGACTACTTGAAGCTAAGATTTGTTATATCACATGTTAGTATGCATCATGGTATAACATCCTGAGGACTTGATAGAAATATGCATAAGGATTGACTCTCATAATCCAATACTCAATAGAAAACAATACACCAATAATATAAACCATGATGACAATGTAAACATATGAATATGGATGGATTTGAGTATAAGTGTGGGTAAAGAATCACCCAATGAACACACATAAATTGAATCAAGACAATAGTGTTAAAAGCAAATAAATAGGTAGAAATAAAATAAAATAAGTAGAAATAAACAAACAAACAAATAATGTAATAGAAACCGTACAAACATTGACCCTAAAAAATAGGCAACAACTTAACAAATAAACAAAATAGGGGTATAGAAGAAAAGGAAGGGGGTGGCCGAGGTATCTCCATATGCACTAGGCAAGTGGACATTGCGTACATAGTTCCATGGATGTAGTATCCAATAAAAAACATCAAGCCATATGTAGTTCTCCTAGGGAATGGGAAGAATGTGATAACCGAGGAAAACAAATAGAATGGATGTGATAGAAGAATAGGAATGGTCTTGTAAAATGGAATGTACGTGAGAGAAAAAGGCCAAAAAGGATGGGGAAACTAAATGACAAGTGATTTTATTGTAACTTAGTAAGGGTTCCTAGAATCCTTAAGGCAAAGAAGTGGTTGATGTTTTTGTTATTTTCCAATGATGTTTCAAAAAAAATTAGAATTTTTTGAAGTATCTCAACTCAATAAAGAATGATGAGACACTAAATAGTTCAATCTCATAGAATGATGAGAGTGTGGATTAAGTTGCTCATAAAATGGTGAGAACATTCAAATTAAGATGCTCACAAAATAGTGAGAGAATGGCTTAGGTTGCTAGAAAAAATTTAAGAGTGTCGCTTAGGTTGCTTATAAAATGGTGATAACATGGCTTAGGTTTCTCAAAAAATGGTTAGAGAATTCAAACTTAAGATGCTCATAAAATGGTGAGAGCTTGGCTCAGGTTGCTTACAAAATGGTAAAATCATGGCTTAGATTACTCACAAAATTGTGAGAGTGTGGCTTAGGTTACTCACAAAATAGTGAGATCATGTCTTAGGGTGACTGAGATGACCTCAAAAAGTATCAAATGCTACCTACATAGTCTTAGAGTAGGACCTCAAGTCACTATAGTTCTGCCCTACAGTGGAGAAATTTGACTAGTGTAGCAATCAATTCAAATAAAATATGCATAGTTGGTAAAAAGGCATAGTATGAAATAAGAAGTGGCAAGTTTTTATGTTAAGGCTTAATTTTTCCCCTATTTTTCCCATAAGTGGTTATAACTAGGACATAACAACATAGACCAATGGTAATAATTTTCCCAAAGGTGGTTATAATTAGTAGCAAGACCAATGGTAAGAAAGGAATAACAATTGAAGGATGCAACTACCAAAACTTCTAACACACTATCTCAAAATATGATCTATATTTGAGTTACTTTAACCAAATGATAAAATTGATTAGATACCTTGAAGTTGAAACTATGTAATGAATGGAAAAAAACCTAGGTCAAATGGGCTAGGCTCTATAACACACTGGGTTGACGGAATGGAAAGCTAAAGTGGATAAGGCTAAGAGGATCGATAAGGATGATATTTGTACAGAGAATAATAGTGATAAAATGGAATAACTAAAATTGTCCTTACAAACAATACACCTTAGTACTCAATCATAGTACCACTTGAGATGAATAATATTCATCAGCTTAGGAAGTTCATCTCCATCTAGTGTGGCAAGCTTGTATGCTCCCGACCCATTATCTGTAGTAATGATGAAAGGCCCTATTTAGTTTGTTTTGAATTTCCCTTTATGATTCTTCTCATTCATGGTATTTTTTTGGTTTTATTAAAAAACAAGATCATCAAGTTTAAATGTTTAATACTCAACACACTGATTATAGTGGACTTTGAGTTGGTTCTAATATGCTTGAATATCATTAAGTGTGGTTATACATTTTTCATCAAGTAGGTATACCTCAGGTGTGCTATTCAATAGTCAGATCATCTAGGACATGCTTCAAAGATATGCATACTTAACATAACTCAACCTCAATAGGAAGGATGGTTTTAGTACCATAAACAAGGGAGTATGGAGTGGCTCCTATGGGAGTATGATGATTGGTACAATATGCCCAAAGGGCGGGGAATATATGTAGGTGCTAATTATGACCAATATCATTGACAATATTTTTGAGAATAATGGCAAAGGTTTTGTTGGATGCCTCATCTTGGCCATTACCTTAAGGGTAATATGATATATATAAATGTTTTGTGATGTTATATTTAATACATTGCTAGTCTACATCCTTGTTCTTAAATGATCTTCCATTATTAGATATAATGTTAGAGGGGATACCACAGCAGTAAAGGAGATGGTTGAAAATGAATTTGGAAATTTTATTTATAGTCACATAGGTGAGGGGTATAGCTTTAACCTACTCAGTGAAATACTCGGTGGTAACAAGGATATGTTTATGGTCATCAGACGAAGTGGGGTTGATCTTCCCAATGAGGTCAAGTCCCCATATAGAAAGTGGCCATGGTGTCAACATCATTTTTAGAGTTTTTGGTAGGGCATGAATTAGATTAGCATGTCATTGACATTTGTCGCACTTTTTTACATATACCATAACATCTTCATCCATTATGGCCCAATAATAACCAATACGTAAGAGATTTTTGGATAGGACTACCATGCTAGAATGAGCACCGCGTACTCCATGAACTTCTCTTAATGATAATGTAGACTCTATTGAAGTTAAACAAAGAAGCAGAGTTCCATCAAAATAATGATGGTAAAGGGTGGATCCAGGCAGAGTATAATGATTAGAATGATGAATGAAGGCTTTGATTT
This sequence comes from Torreya grandis, assembly GCA_037957365.1. Classification (NCBI taxonomy): domain Eukaryota; kingdom Viridiplantae; phylum Streptophyta; class Pinopsida; order Cupressales; family Taxaceae; genus Torreya; species Torreya grandis. Next base: position 615,996 of record JARHVA010007686.1, on the reverse strand, counting down.
ATTTTTGAGATAGGTTAGGTGGTATAACTTAGTCATGAAGGTAGTTGTAAAGGTTTGAGTACCAAATAGAATGAGGACCAAAAATATCATAAATCATTGCAATGGTTGAAGGTTCATGAGCTAGTGCTGACAAATTCTCAATGAGGGACTAACACTCTCTAGCTTTATCTGTGTCGAATCAAAGAGCCAATAGTAGCCATGGTATATTCAATTCTATTACTAGCTCTCGGTATGTGCTCAAATTGAATGTTGATAGTTTATTACTTAATAGTGTCAACCATGGCTTTATATGGAACCAACGTGTCATCTTTGGTCTGAAAAAGATCTGTCACCTAATTGATGATTAACTAAGAATCACCATAAAATTAGAGATGAGATATGTTCCAATGCACATCTAATTGAAGTCATACAACAAGTTCTTCATACTTGGCCATGTTGTTTGTACAAAGAAAGTTGATAATGAAAGATTTAGGTATTATATCTCCCTATAGTGTAATAAATAATAGGCCTACCCCTAATCCATGTGTAGTAAATGAACCACTAAAATATAGATTATAGGGTTGTTCCTCAAGGGGTGTGTCAATGATGGTCATTATGGATTCATCAAGAAATTGAAACGTGAGTCATTGTGTGTCTATGAGAGGTGCTTTAACAAGTTGATCTATAAGAATTTATCCCTTTATTGCCTTTTGATTGGCATACTCTATGCTAAACTCATTGAGAAGAATGATGCATTTATCCATTATACCTTTCAAAACTATTTTAGATAGTAGATACTTAAGTGGATCTACTATTTAAATAAACAAGGTCTTATTATTCAACATGTAATGGCATAGTTTCTAAGATGCAAAGACCATGTCTAGACAAGCTTTTTCAATAGGTGCATAACTATGTTCATATGTAACCAAGGTACATAGTATGTAGTATATGGAATGCTCTTTTATGTTTTCATCATGTTGAGCTAAGAGTGCCCCTAGAGCATGGTTGGTAGCTGATAGGTATAACAAGAATGGTTTTCCTGGCATAAGAGGTAATAAAACAAGTGGATTAATAAGATAGTTTTTGAGTTATTGAAAATCAATTTGGCAATGATCATCCTAGTGAAATGTAACGCCTTTCTTTAGAAGGTGTATATATGGATGGCACTTATCTGGTAACTAAGAGATGAAGTGGTAGATTGACTAGATCTTACCATATAAACTACAAAGTTTCTTAAAATTCATTGGTGGTAGCATCTCAATTATAGCATGAACTTTATCTAGATCGAATTCAATACTTCTATGAGACATGATGAATCCAAGTAATTTTATTGAAGTTACACCAAACACACATTTCTTTGAATTGAGTCTAACTTTGTAATCCCATAATCTTTTAAATATTTTATGCAACACTGTTGTATGGTTGGCCCTAGTTTTAGATTTTCCTAATATGTCATCAATAGTCTTCAACAATATCATGCATCATATCATGGAATATGATAGGCATGGCCATTTAATATGTATCTCTAGCATTCTTAAGGCCAATTGGCATTACTTGATAACAAAATATTCCTCAGAAAGTGGTGAATGTTGTTTTATGTTGGTCTTCTAGTGATACTAATCTAGATGTATCTTGAAAATCCATCCATGAGTGAAAGCATTTCATAACCTACCATGTACTTAATGATCATGTCAATATTAGGCAAGGGAAAATCATCTTTAGGATAAGCTTTATTGATGTCTCAAAAATTAGTACAAATTTTGATCCCTTCAAGATTTTTACTAATAAGTACCACATTAGAGATCTATTCTAAGTAGCCAATAGATCAGATACATCCTGCTTCTAAGAGTTTTTCCAACTCTTTATTTACCAATATAACAATGTGAGGATGCATCTTACATAACTTTTGTTTTACTAATTCGGCATCAAGATTAACCATAAGGTGGTGTAGAACTAAGGTGGTGTCTAAACCTGGCATGTTAGAATAGGCCCATGCAAATATATCTAAAAATTTTCTCAATAGAGATATAAAGATGTCATGTTCCTTTTTAGTGAGGAGCATGCCTAATTTTATCCATTTCAGGTATGATGGAGTCATGAAATTTACCTTTGATGTATCTCTGACTAGAAGGGTCAAATTATCTTTTAGGATAGTAGGAAATGACTTGAATTATTGGATTATGTTAGGTTCCTCTGTTAGGACTTGCTCTTTAACTTCTCAGAGGCATGATGAGTCTGAGTCCCCTAATGGGAGATCTCGCCATGTGACAAAAATAGTTATAAATTATTAAAGAATTTGATCAAATACTTGTTGTTACTCAACACAGAACTCAGATCCATAGGCAAGTTCATGAATGGTGGTCTCCTAGTTTAAATTCAAATAAGAATGAACACCCCTATCTAATGGTGCCTAAAACAAGTTTTCACCACTAGACTTGTCTTTATATTTACTTTTTCCCTGATCAAAAATCACCTCAAAGAGGTTTTCACTTTGGGACCTCAATGTTTTACTTATTTGTTTTTAGGTAAGGGTGTTCACTCACTCTCCAAAATAGGCTATATGATCCAATGTGATTGATAATCCTTATTTGTGATCTCCTAACATAATGTTGTCTCTAAGGCCTAAAAAGTTACAAAATGCTTCATCATTCTAAAACTCATCAATTAGTAGATTGGATTCTTATTGGTCCCAATCTATCAGCTAGGGATAATATAATGGTAATGGGTTTGTGATGAATGGCTAAGGTAAGGGTACAAATTGCATTTTCATCAATTAAATTGGTTTTAGCTAGGTCATCAAAGGTGGGGTTATGATTAGACTCTATTTCATTATCATCATCCTCACTAGTCGCTAGTGATGAAGTTTGAATAAGATATGTGGGGTCACCCTCAGGTGGTTTAAATCTAAGTCAATAAGGTCTTTCATACTTAGTCATGAAAATTGGCTTGATGGTTCCTTGTTAATTCAGTCTAAGGGTTCTTCATTCATAATTATGATGCTTTATGATCTTATTGGGAATAGGATACTTTATACTTTTATAATAATCAGCTTGATTGTCATTGTATAACCATGATTCATCCCCTTTAAGAGCGTCAGGTCCTAGGCTAGATACTGGTATGAATGTGACAGGTCCCTTATCTTTGTTCTTTTGTTGCCAATGCATATGTGGGGTGTCTTTAGGTTGCCTAATTTTTTTTGGATTTTGAGGAAGATTAGAAATATGAAACATATCATGGGTCACATACTCTCCCAGTCCATTACCTAAAATGATGAAATGATTAAAAGCTTCAGAAGGTAGCATGTGGGAAAATAAATACAAGGTATTAAGATCTATGTAATGATTTGGTGAAGGATCAATACGTATAGCCTTCCCTTTATCCTAATTATAACTTGGATTCATGTTTTACTGATAATTATAGCTTTGAAATCTAGCCTCAAGATACTCGTAGTGTTCATATGGGTGCAAATTTCTTGGAATATTCAATTCAATCCTTGAGTGGGAAAACATGATACATTGGTGCAACATTGATGGGACTACATAAATCTCATGTAACCAAGGCTTGCCTATAAGCATATTTTATGATAACTCAATATCAACCACATGTTAGAGTGTGTCATGGGCCAAAGGCCCAATGATAACTAACAAATTAATGGTGCCTTATAATTCTCTTTTTTAATTATCATAGGCTTTAATGGTTATCATATATGGTTGGAGATATACCATTGTGTACCCGAGAAGCTTGATGAGCTTTAGACACTATGTTGAGTCTGAATCTGTTTTCTATAAGGACACATTTCACTTTATGCCATCTTATATAAACTTATATGTATAATGGATTATTATGGAGCATGCCAAGGGAAGACAGATCATTTTGGTTGAATGTGACTTGTTAGGCTAGAGGTATGCATCCAAGCAAAGCTTTAAATTTATCATGGGATATTTGACTAGAAATAGTGGATTGGGTCAAAAAATCATTTAAGATGTTCTTGTAGATTATTGATGTTCACAACAAATCTAAAATAGAAATTTGTGATGGTGTCTTCTATAATTATTCCACAATATAAAAATTCTTTTCTTGGTCAATAGTGAATGGTTTATTCTAAGGATAAATGGTTTGTTGGATGATAGGTAAAGTGGTTGATGGTTTTGGGCCTAGGATAGTAATCTTTGACCTCTAATTTTTTATTACATATTTAGGATAAAAAAATAGACCATTATTGCTAAAACATGTTGGGAATGGTGTGGAACCAAATAGGACAAGTCTCAATTACTAATGCACTCACATTTGGTCACATGACAAGGATGAGTTATTGATATAGGGTCCAAAATAGGAAGTCCTAATTTATTAGTTTGCCTATATTCACACCTAAGTTAAATAATAATTATCCATGGTGTTGTTTAGTAATGGTCCAGGCTGATTAGTGTTTGATCTAGGATTAATGGAGATGGTATTAATGCTACCCACTGTAATATGACCTACAACCCTATTGTAGTCATGTAAAACTACATGGTAGCTTTGTGGGTTGTTATCATTTTGACCTTGGTTTTGTCTATTGTTTTGTCATTATGGGTTTTACTATTGATTTTACTAGTTCAACCTTTGATTTTGATACTGATGATTTTATTGTTGCACTATCTATTACTGTCATTATTGCTAATAATTTTGATGTTACTAATTGTTATGTTAGGGAAAGGGGTTTTGATCAATCCCAAGAGTTTGATTGGAAGTGGAAGCACCATTATCCAACATTATCTCCCCATTCTCCAACATATTCTTAACTAAATGCTTAATTTAGACACATCTTCATAGATTATGCCCATTGACCTGATGATAGTCATAGAATTCATTTTCACATTACTAATAAGGATAAGGAATGCCTTACAGATAATGTATAGGCCAACTAATCAGATTAGTGGAAGCAAGCTTGCAAAATATAAACTCAATAGGTTCTCCTAGGTCACTAAAGACACGACATGTAGGGATGGTTTTCCTAAGAGAAGGGGTTTGCAATGGTAATGACTACTATATTTATTATGCAGGTCTTGGTTTTTGTACTTGTAGCATTGGTTAGAGAGGTTTTTTCATAGGAGTAAGTTAAGGAGGTGTTACATATGATGTTTTCACTATTTGGACATGATGAGATTCAATTACTCAATTTCCCACAACATTTATATTATGGTTGAATTGCTTCACTCTTTCTTGGTTATTGGCCTATGTCCGTTACGATGATAGTGCTTGAATATGATGTTGCTCATTTCCCTAATTTTGATTAGTTGAATTAAACTTGATAACTCCTCTATTGATGAGTGTTCACTCAATCAACAAGCCTTTGTCCACAATTTCCTTGAAAGTATGTGTACATTGTAATTCCAAATAAAAAGCTATCTCACTATGAAAATTTTTAGTAAACATAGTGGCTAATTGTTTATCTAGTAAACTATGGGGATGAAATAGATTACAAGTGCTCTCCATCACTGTAAATAACTTACAAAACTCTTACTAGATTTTTTATTTTCTTGTATTAAGTCCACTAAGGGAATCTCATGCTCGAGATTATAGGAAAAGTGCTACAGAAACTTATCAAAAAGATCATCAAAATATGTTACTAAATTTTTGGGAAAATTTAAAGACCACTTCAAGACTTGTCCAACCAAGCTCCTTGGAAACAACAATAAAATGTATATGTCACTATATGCCATTAGTTGACATGCAACAAAGAATTCAGTCAAATGAGTTTTAGGGTCACCTTTTCCTTTATATTTGTCAAATTTTAGTGGTTCACATCCTGGATGAAATAATAGCTGAAAATAATCCATGTTTAATGGGTAAGAACACATGTCATCTAATTTGAAATTTTTAGTTTGTTTACCATCTTGAATGGTAGCAATTACATCCTTCATCTGTTTCAATTCTTGGGATAGGAAACTAGAAGCAACATTGGTTTAAGGGAGAATATTAGTTTGGGTAGATGGTTGAGAGGTCAAAAGTGGGACACTTTGACCAAGGTATGATGGAGATACCTATTGGGTTACATTGGTTTGGTTGGGGAATGGACCAATAATACACATATGTGGATTAAGACGTACTTGAAATTTCAAAATTGGTTGCACAATATTCTAGTTTTGGTTGGTGATAAAGGTTTGAATTGAATTATTTTATGGTTGGGATGGAGGCATATAACTATATTATGCCCACTATGGTTGAAAAGGGACATGTTTTTAACTAATCAAACCTTACTATTGAGTGGGAACTTATGGACCAAGACTGTATCTCTAAATTTGTGGCACATTTTACACCAATAGTTTTCTAGTAGGTACTTGAGAAACATGGGAACCTCCTTATCACACGAATCCTTATGGAAAAGTGAAAACATGTTACAGATTCAACATCTCTCACTGACCAATATCTACATGTTGTTGACTAGTCATTATTCAATTTTGAATTGGCATATTAGTCTACAACTAAAGAGGTATGTTCATCATTACCTAGCGAGGTGGAACATTTTTTGCCCTTGATTGAGGTGGAAATGTATTTGTCCTCTATTATTTTAATACACTAGGTTGTGCCTATTGTTGTGGAGTACTACTCATTACTTGGTGAGGAGAAGTAAGATTCATCATATTCTATCATTAAGGTCTGACATTACATATTGTTTGATTGCCTAATCTTATAGGTTATACACCTGAAGAAGTAGCTAGTTGAGGTTAGGATGTAGAAACTCCTATTCTTTGGTATGATGATCTACCCCAGGGATTAAATACATGCACATGCTATTGGCTAGTTGTTTATGAATTGGTGCTAATTTAATCGAGATTGGATGTTGTTTGCAAATTGTCCACTACATTTGACTCATTATTTGAATATGCATCAATTTATCTATCAAAGTGGTTTGTATAAATGGGTCATAATTTAGATTCTCTTGTTGAGTTAACTCCATCAACACTCTTATTGAAGGAACTAGGTCAATAAGAGGCTAACTCACTATGTTCATTTGATTGAAATTATGTGCTAGATTAAGGTAGGTTCAATATGTTATCTGTATTTGGCTAAAGTGATCTTCCATAATGTTTTTGCCTTGATTAGATATATTAAGGTCTTGATGCATTGTTTGGAATAGAGCCATAGGATTTCTAGAAGAATTCTATTGATCATAAATGATATTATGGGTCACTCTTACTAGACTTGGTAAATTTTCATGGGGAAAGTCTGCTAGAAACTTGGCCCCTAACTCCATGGCTCTAACCAAAATCTCACCTTTGTCCTCTACCAAATTTCACTCAAATAAAAATGGATCATACATGGAATATGTATTAGTATAATATGACTTTTGAATAACTACCTCATCCACTATGGGTATTATAGTTAGGTATTGTGTAGTTTGTTCTTGGTCTTGTTTTGAATAAGGTGGTGTGTTAACTAGATAGTTAGCCAATGGATCTTGGCTTTGTGCCCCTGATTGAGTATTATAAAAGGATTAATAATCCATCTCATAACTAATATTATCCATATAGAGGTTTTACACCATTTATTCCTACGCCACTACATTACTAATCCATAGATTGTACATGAGTCCACTACGAGTATAGGAATACATGTTAGGATTCATAGTCAATGCTTTGCAATAAAAGGTCAAATATATATACAAAATCTAAAAAGGATAGAATCTAAAATAGATGATGTTATAACTTGGTCTAGATTCATCAAACGTATCAAAAGGTTCATTTAAATATTTATGAGGAAACAAACTAGTGTGAAGTATCTAATGTTTGATTATTCACATAAAGATAAGCAAGTAAATGGACCAAAAATTGAAATGCCAAACTTTAAGGCTGAAGTGTTTCAAATCAATCTAATCTAGGAAGTTAAAAATAGCTAGGTCTTTTGGCCAAATGTAGCATCAAAAGATAGGTTCAAAGAACGCATGTGATAGGATTCTTGACCAAATGACGTTAAAATCTAGACTTTAAAAATAGATGAAAGGTTTAATCTAATGGATTTGAAACACTTCTAACAAACACTAGGCATTTTATTCTTGAACATGAACCTGATCAACTAGTTATAAGGTATGAAATAAAAGGCATGTTAGAAATTGTTTATTTTCTCACAAAAAATGGTATAAAACTTGGTTCTTTTGATAAAAAATCTAGATAGAAGTAAACAGTATAGCTATGTTACACAAAAGATCATAAAAATACACTTGGATTGGTCTAAAAATGTAGGAAAAAAATTGAACTCTATGCAAGAGGGTCTATGAAACAATATTTGAAATGTTTTGTGTAGCATAATGATGTTATACTACCCAAAAGGTGTCACAAAAAAGTTTGTTTCAAAAACTCTCTAAGGCAAAGTCATTTCCCATAATTTTGATAGCATAACATTACTTTTATTGACTCAAAATGTTGTGGTGCATAGACTCAAAGTGCAAATTTTTATCACAAAATGGCTTAAGTCTATCTATTAATGATAATTATTAAGTCTTGAATGACCTTCAACCCAAATTGGAAATTAAATCTAAGTTCCCTCAAGTTTACTACAAATGGTGAACCCACTTAGCACATCAACCCTATGAAATTATAAAGGGGCAATTACAAATTTAGATTATAAGTGAAGGACTTGAAACAACTTTGGAAAAGGTCTAGACTCAATTGGGTAGCATAATTGCACCAAAGTGGATTATATGACTCTAAAGCTTTTGATGAACTTTGAACAAGGCAAATTGATGATCTCCTATAAGAAGCATAACACCTCTTTTTTCAAAGGAAAATTAGGACTATGTGTGTGGTTTGAATTATTTGTTTGCACCAATTTTTTACTTTAAACAAAACTTTAATCTAGGAGAAGACCAGCTAATTTATCGATCTTAAGTCCTAAACTGACAAGGTTGCTTGGTATTGTTGGAATCTATCAATATACATCATTTGAGAGGATTTTAAGTGTTCATCCAAAAGTAAATGCACATTATATATTAGGGTTTTTATACCCCCATTATCTAAAATGATAGTATTATGACATGGACCTTGAGGTGCAACTTGCACCAATAATATTTCCATGGTAAGTGGGGATTTATCTAAAATCTAACAATTTTTTGAACGTTCTAGGGGAATCAATTACACAATGACTTTCACACCAAATAATGCAAAAGAAAATCATGGATTTTGGGTCTATATCACTTGGCTTGTTATAAAAATGTCTAGTCCTTTTTGCAACCACTGTATCCTATTATTCTGTCAGTGTAGTGTGATGTCCAAAGTGCCACTACATCCTGTGTACAACTCCAATTAGGAGCCAAATGAAGTCAATGTCAATAGGTAAAACCCTAGGTCAAAGATTCCCTAAAGAACTCATGGGAGGTGCTGAAGTCTACCTCACAAGGAAAGTTTGCATAAAAATAAAGAAAGCATGATAGAAAAACTTTAGGGTCATTTCCAAGGTCACCCAAAATTTGATGAGTTTTTAGGGAGTGCTTTCAATGACTTTATTTCTAAGCTTTTAACTAGGATACTTCCAAGAGGAATGTAACTTTTGATTCTAGGGGTTCCCTAAAGGGGACAAATGGAAGAGCATACACGCAACATCCCTCTTTTTTCCAAACAAAAATTTAATATAAAAAACTATGTAAATACAAAAATCTTTGTAAAGATGAGTTCATTTTTAAGACCAAATGGAAAATGAGGTGGTGTTAATTTGACCTCTTGGTCTTAGTTGAAATTTTTGAAAACATTCCCCATAAACATCTAAATTTGTATTTTTTAAACACCAACACAAGGTTCCTAATTAATTTTTAAGCACAAAAAGTGTGAGCTAAACATGTTTTTTAAAAATGTCAAGATTGGTCCTACAAAAAAATTGTTAGCATGTCCTTTAGCCTTGAAGTTATTTTAGGTTTGAAATAATTAGCTTTAAAAAAATATCTCTTAGGTCTATGTTTTAATAAAAACATAGTGATCGATATCGATTATATAACGAATGATGGTTACATTTTCTAATTGATGACAGTTATCTAATCAACATTAGTTATAACAATGTGATCAATGAAAGGTATCCAACTGATGTTAGTTTTACTAACTGACAACTTTTACGCTATCCAACCAATGTCAGTCTTACTAGTTGACGTCAGTTATTATGTAAACTTGTAGTAAATAAAAAATGGCAAAACAAAGTTAGAAAATCAATTTGCAAGAGTTTTAATGATCCAAATGAAAATTTAAAAGATACAAAATGATCTTCATATGTGGGATGTGTCTAGTCCCACTGGGCATGTCATTATTTGATCTAGGAATTTGACTCAAGAGAGGATGGTTAGTATCGTGTTAATTCCAAAATGAAAAAAAATGAAAGAAACACACTAACTAGGATAACATCTCTAGGCCTAGACACTAGGGAGAGCTTAGTTAACAAACATGAAGAAAACACACAATTAAAATGCAAAATAAACCCTCTTTTACCTTCTTTGGATGATCCAAAATGCTTGTTGTAGTGGTTTGCTTAGCTTGTGCTCATGAAGTCCTTGGAAATGGAAGCTTGGATACCTCCATCTCTCCTTAGCACCTTTGGCTTATCGCTTGGCTTGGCTTGGATTGGATTGGAATAAATTTAGCATGGTAAAACTAATTACAATGACTTATTGAATATATTTTTGCATTATGACTTTTCACCAAAATAGCTTAGAAATGATGTGGTAAGGCCTCTTATTTATAGATTATTGAGAATGTCTGTAGTCAACCTGAACCATCCATCTAAGGATTGAGATGTGTTGCTAAGGATTAATTCAATTTTTGTAATTAAGTTTGTAATTATCCTCTTCATGAAATTGGAATAAGGGGCAATTAAGAGGCATGGAGGGAATGAATCCTAATATTTATGGTATTTATGGCCTAGGGATATCTTCCCAAGAAATGAGATCACCTGATGATGCATATATTCAATCTTTATTTTTAAAACAATTTATTCAACAAGTTTTGATGGAATTCTTAATCATTCCTTGATTTGGGTTAATTAGCTCTTAAGCATGATTAATAACTTTATGCACAAATTAATCAAATTGATTAGAATGCCTTGTTATTGGTCTAAAATTTGATTAGATTAGAATTAGAAGTCACTATAAAATGTGTTGGAACCATATTAATATTTAGGGTTTTACCAAAAAAAAATAATGAAGGCGTGAATCTCATGTAATATATTTGATATGAAAGATCAATCTAGAGCACCTAGGTGTAAAATTGGCATTTTAACTCAAAATGATCTGATCAAAGTTAGTTGGCCCATAAATTTAAGTACCCCATTTACTCATAACTTGGCCAAAATGGGCACTTGAATATGTTATTTTGACATCATTTAGCAAGTTTTAGTGTTTTTAGGACAAATTGTCCATTTTGGGTGGAAATTAGCCAAAAGCCTAATTGGAGGTTATCGATGGCTAGATTTAGGTGTCTACAAAAGCCACTCTAAAATTATGCCAACCAAATATAGATGGATAAGGCACACAAATACTAATAATATGTAGGTAATATAATGATTTAGAAAGAAATGAAGGTAAATGTGTCATGCACATTACCCCCAATCACTAGTGTCTATAACATGGATTCTGATCTAGAAGTTGTACCAATTGCCCAATCTAAAACAGAAGTGTCAGACATCATACCACACATGATGCCCCATATATCTATATAATTTAGGTATAATTATACTAAAAATATGCAATCTAAATTGAACTATAACTAACAAAACTATAATTGACCTTACCTTTTTGTCTATTTCTAAAAATTCTAGGTTTTTAGCTATTAGGATATGAGCACCAAAAAGTGGACACTTTGGTGTCTAGCACTATAGTCCAAATGGGGTGATCTTACCCTTTACTATTTATGATGAATATTTTATATTTTCACTATATTTCTAGTCTATTCTATGTGTATTAAATTCTAATTATTGTTTTGAGTGTTTTGAAAATAGATTTTTGATCAAAAAAGGGATCTAATTTCTTGACAAAACCCACACTTGTTGTCCCCTCTTCTGAGGGTAGAAATTAATACTTTATAATGACTACCCTTAGTAAAAATAGCCCTAAAATTTTGTTATGCTACAAAATATGTGATATAAAAATGATGATCAAAAGGATGTCTCAAGATATAACATAGTTTATATTGAAGATTGTTAGATCAATATGATTATGCCTAGATAGATGTAACAATGTAATAGCTTGTGAAATATACTAAAATAAAACTAGAAATATTGTTAGTTATGAAGGAGGGATAGAGCATGATGTCTATCATGACATCTAAGAAGGCAAGGTAATGCATGATGTGGATCATGGCATTGAAAACAATTGAGAAGAAAATAAGTAAACAAGCATGCAAGGTAATAAGCATAGAAAAGAGGCCAAGGGGCCAAGAAAATGAGGGACATGGACACATGTAACTAAAATTGAGAAGAGAAAGCATAAAAGGAATTTTCAAATTACCACATACACATAAAATTATAAACAATCAAGATTGGCATGAGGACCACAATCACATACAATTGTACAAGCAAAGGACATTGGAAAATATCCTAAGGCACACACAAGTAAAAAAATAGGAACCAAGAAATACAATCACATATAGCTACTCAAATAAAGAAAAGAAGGCATGTAAATTCTAGAAACACTATTGCATATAATTGATCAAAGAAAGAAGTGAAAGTATGCAAAACATGTAGTACAAGACAAGGTAGATGCTAAGAAATACACAAGTGCTATATAGTAGTGAGTGTCGATAGAATAATCCATGTAAGTTAGTAAGTAATGCAAATAAACATGATAAATATAGTGTGTGGTGTAGAAATGATATAGCCTAGATGGTATAGTCATGTAGAAGATGCTCCTAGTGGGTCGATATGTCAAACTATGTCTTGACTATAAAAATAAGATGACCCCTCAATGGGTAGAGTGAATAAATCAAGGATCTAGGTGTTAATACACACACACAAAGAGGATAAATTGAAGCATGGTAATGTAGATAAATTAACAAATAATAGCATATAATATCAAAATGTAAGTCTAACATGGGAGTAGAAATGTAAAGCATAGATAATGCATACAATTGAAATTTTTTTCGTGTTTTAATTTATTTGAATGCTTTTGTATTTTGACATGTTATATTATTTTTGGTATTTTGAAATATTATATTATTTTTTTAGTATTTTTAAATAATCTTTGTACGAGTAATCATAAGGAAACTATGTACAAGAAAGTGAAAAGAAACTATGTACAAGAAAGACTAAGAAGAAATGATACTAACTGATGAGTCTCATTAGAGACTTTGTATCATGGTGCCCTATATCAAGTAGAGGGATCATGCATGATAATGAAAAATTATGGAAGGGTTGAGACTTTGACCCTAAAAGCTATGTATGTTATAAGTTCTCTAAAATATTTGTAGTGGAAATGGACTATGGGATCCCTGTGTAACTCTGAGAAGTAGATGCAATTTTGAGGCTCTTAGAGACCCATATATTAGTCGAATAAGCTCTTTGAAAATGTGCTCTATGTGTAAGGGAATGAGACCTCAATGATACTACCCTGGGTGTGAAAATTGTAGCTAAAAACTATCTAAAGTCCTAAAACTATCACTGATGTAGTGGTCTCTCTAAGAGAGGCCTTCATGAAAGTGTATAAACTCTCTATGTTGGTGAGGGAGGCCTTGACTGTGTCTGAATATCAACTAAAATAAGAAATATAAATGGTGAAGGAGCTGAAACTAGTGACTGTAGAGTAGGAGATGGATCTGAAGTGGGGAGTGGTAACTCATATGGAACTCTAGCTATTTTAATAACCCGATTAGTGTGAATGTATTTCATAGATCTATGAACTTTAAAAGGTAGTATAATTTTTTTTTTGAATCCATGGTTAACCAAATAACATGTAAAATACTCCTACACTACGAACAATAGTAAATGGTGTGGCCACATGTGTTGGACCAACCTATAGAGGAAGTACAATCTCACCTAATGAACTTTATATGTGTCCACTGAATCTACTGATAAGTATGTCTGTCCATGTGATATCCTTCTTTTAATATCTCAAATTTTAAATTAATGTCATAGTTCACATGTTCACATTGGATTCATTATCTATGAGAACACTATGAATGGGATGGTGATCAATGTAGAATCTGATAAAGAGTGAATTATATTCTGAATCATCCTCAATTATAACCTACTCTGAGAAGGAAAACAAAGGTCTAGCTAGAACTCTAGAATTATACACACCAATCATGTTTCTCAAATTATGTGACTAAACTAAAGGTACATGTTATGTATTTAGTGGAAGGTGTGCATGATATGTATGGTGAACACTTGATATTCCCCTTGTATTCTATTTAGAATGTTGTGGGAAAGGACATGATAAAATTTTCAAAGCCTTGTCTTGTGTTTGCTTTTCCTGAGGATGCTCAACTAGAGTGTCAAGATCAAAAATGTTTCCATTTATCAAGTGTTATAAATTGATTCATCTAGTCATTATGTGGCTTGGTGGCCTATGAAAATCATGGAATGCATTCTTATCATATCCGTGTGGAAGAGGCTTTGTCATATCAACTTCCTAAATAAGAGGGAGAGATAGGACATTACATTCCAATAACTATTGTAAGGCTCTATCTATAGATATTGGTAGATTTGTAAAGGGTCATAGAGGAGGTGTTGATAAAACCACTCATTAAGGGGGCTTTGAAGATGCATTAATTGTATGTTGATTTTGACTTTTACTATCATTAACCTTTACTTTATATGGGACTTTACTATTATTCTTGTTTGTTGTTTTTGATATGTTTGTGTACTTCAGTTTGCCTATTGAAAGTAATTTGAATATCCTTTCCTTTACTGTATGACATAACTCAGTCAAGGAAGAATTTTTTTTGAACATTATTGACTCATGAAAAATTACTAGAAGACTCTATTTGAAGAGATCTTGTAATTCTTCATCAGCCATGAGACTAGTCATTTTAGCCAAGATAGTCTTATATCTAAGAACATAATCTATGAGATGCTCATTTGACCTTTTTTTTGTTGTGCAACTTGGGCATAATAATTCTTGTCACATATGTTAATGCTAAAATAAGCTAGGAACCACTAAAGAACATAATCCTTTAAACTCAATAGAAATAGCTTTGTTAGTAACCAGTCATTTGGCACATAGTCCAAGTATGTTATGTGAAAATCTCTCAAGTGTATCTCTAGATCACCATTTCCATCATATACAGTGAGATTGGGTTTTAAAAAAACATGGTGGCAAGGGTGTAGAAGCAATATGGCATGCCAATAGCGTATGAAGTAGAATAAAAGAGTCCAAAGCCTATGTTGGTTTAGAGGCACCTTACTCAAGATGTATCACTTTGGGTTGAAGAGATTTAATCTCTTGCATAAGGACAACCACATCAAGAGGAAAAGATGTACTAGCCCTAAATAGGGGTGCCACATAAGAAGGTTGGGCTGCTATAGTGGTTTGTTGCGACATAGTTACCCCATAGTGTCATTTAAAATTGGTTGTTCTTAAGGAATGGAAGATTCAAATTTATTAGCCCTTTTAATTTTCATGATATGTTGTTTTTAAGATAATGGCATGATATCAAGGTTATTTTCTAAGTCTCTCTCTAAAAACCTATAGAATCAAATCTTTATTGATGACAACATCATTATCAACAATAGGTTGAAGTGGATCAGGAGCCCAATGTGGTGGAACATGAACATCGATGTGTGTATCATCATTTTTATTCTCATACTACTCATTTTCAAAATTATCCTAATTGAAATTGGTGTAATCTAGATGTGTAGGATCTATAATAGGAAACTGAGTTGGTTATTTATCCATGGTATATGGACAGGTTAAGGGAATCTGGGTGAATTTAGGATGGTTGAAACTAAGTCTTGCACTTCATCCCAAAGGAATAGATTTAATGAGATTAGGTGGCATAAGGAAAATAGCTTGAAAACTAAAAGAGAAGATTAAATAAATGTAATCTAGGATTTGAAAAATAGTGAACTAGAATATGGATAAAAAAGACACAAAGTTCACTAACATGTAAGGTGATACCTCAAAAGCATAGGGACCTATTATATTCAACTAGGATTTTAAATAAATGAATTTTAAAATTAATATGGTGAATTTTAAAAATTAAATGTGAAATTTTGATTTAAATATTTAGGAAAAATCAGAAGAATATTGCTAAAATCAGGAAAGAATTTTCCTTAGGATTTCTAGGTTTTTTATGCATAAATGAAGTAAATTGGATTCATCAAATGATTTAACTTATTTCAGAATAATGGAGTTTTAGTCCTATTTTATTTAAGGGTCTAGATTAATAAATCAATACATAATATATCAATAAATATAGTCCTAATTTATGTAATTATTTATCTTTTTTTACCTTTCTAAAAATAACAATACATAGGAAGAAATATAACTTAGATAGAATAGTAGACTAAGATGGTTGATATAGATGTTGAAAATGGTTGTGTATGACTAGGAATGTGTCATAAACCTAAATATATAATTCATTTGACAAAAGGATAGGAGCACCAAAAACTGGATGCTTTGGTGTCTAGCACTATGTCTGTTCTTGTCGTTGTTGTCTAAACTAATCATAGAGACCTTTAAATTTTTGGGTAGTTATGTTGTGCTTGTGTGAGTGTGCCTATGAAAAATCAAGCACTTATTGTTGATGGAACTTGACGTGGAGTTTATTTCATCTTAAAACCCTAACCCTCCATCATGCTTGATAAAATGATATTTGAGTCACTTAATAAAGAGGGGGGATTAGTGTGTAAGATGTATTGATCATGCAATCCACACCCCTTGTGTGGGTGTGTTGTCTACATACCAATAATTTGAATATGTATCAATACATATGTAGCTCTCCCTCATAGTGTGCTTTGTGCAATAATGTGATGTAGATAAAAATTCCAAATTGATAGTGTTTGAGGTAGCCAGGGATTGATATGAAGATTTGAGTATGTTTGTAGATGTGTTAGGTGATTGTCTGCAGAGAATAGGTAAGTTTTACTTAGTGATTTTTTTTTATTCTTGCTTATTTTTTAATTTTGGTCTACTCTTTTGTAAATGTGATTTGAGTGGGATTTTATAGGAAACAATTGATCATGGGTTAAATGTATTCAAACTAAGATGACCTAATTAAGGATAAGGACTAGATAAACATGACCATTGGGGATCAAAATGTAAATGTATAGGACCATTAAAAATGAGAAACTTTGGTGTTTGGTGCTATAATCCAAATGGGGTACTCATATCCTATAGGTTTGAGACCTAGGGGAATAGGTTTGGCATGGGGAATATTGTCTAGATGAGGTGGAATGACCATTTAGAAGGTTTTAGATGATTAATAATGAGAAAAAAAGTATCTATAAGGGTTTAAATAACATGAAAAATTGACCTATGGATGGTGTGTCACAAGCCACACTCAAACTACCAATTTGGAAATTTTATATGACTATAGAGACCTACAAAAGTAGGAAAGGTCTAGAACTAATAAGAATAACTAAGGTTTGAGTTTTACAATTGTAAAAGACTAAGGTGATATATATTTTAAAAATAGTGTCTACAATATGCATGGAATATGCCCCTATGATCAATATCAATCTTTTAATAAATTTCATATTTATGAACCCTATGATATCTGAGTCATTCTGAATCTTTGAAAATTATAGTTTTAAATAGTTTCATGATCATGGAGGCTTATGTCCTCATCATAATCCCATTTTAATGTCCCCATTTTGATCTCAAATATCTATCCTACAATTTACTCATATCAAAATAATATTTAATTATATCATGTCATTTATCAATAAAGAAACAAGTAATATCATGTGAAGATGTGGACATTATTTTATCCTAATAAGTATGCATTGATCAAGGAATGTATCTAACATATGCAATTTAGGGCATGCAAGTTTCATTTAAAGAGATATGTATCAATTAAACACTTAGTACAATGATATCTAAATAAGAATACACAATAAAAGTGCATGATATAATACATGACACCATTTAATGTCAACAAGCTCAACAAGCACAAGTTCTATTATTAAACATAAGGATGTCGCCTACATATAAAGGACATAAAATGTCACAACAAACAATACCAAGGGAAACACATAAGAGGACATATGAATGTATAAAATAAAGGACATGAAGGATGTCACCTCAAACATGGCCCAAGGGACACACACAATAGCTGAGCATAAAGTATCCTATCATGTAGGAGAGTAAAAACATAAATGAAATATAGAATAAGGAAGTAGTCTACACCCTATATATATATATATATATATATATATATATATATATATATATATATATATATATATATATATATATATATATATATATATATTAAGGTCACCTCATACTATAATGGCATATTTATGTATCACTGTGTAAGTGATATAGGTAAATCAACATGATATAAAGGTCATAGGAGGATATAACCTATAATAGTAAAACTTTTGGAATAATATGTCTCTAATATTGACATGGCCACTTGGTGGAGGAAATTTCAACATATGAATGTCCATGTGTAACCTATATTTATTTCATAATGCTCATTGCTATGAAATTCATTTGTGTATGAAAATAATATGTTATCTACCAAATATGAGATAAATAACATATGTAAATACTATAATATAAAAATCATGTCATGATTAGGTTCTAATTTTGTATTTCTTATATTTTTTTTAAATTTTTTTCATTATTTAATTCTATTATATCTCTGAAACATTGATATAGTCAAAAAATATTAAGTAGTAATGATTCAAAAATATAAGAATGGGAAGGACACAATAAATAAGGACAATGTGTCAAGGCAATGTGTACAGTAGATGTGATACCTTGGAAATGTGAAGCAAGTTAAAATAATCAATATGGATTCACTAGATATACAAATAATAAGAATTTATATTAGTAAAATATGTGGAGATAATAATTTTCATGCACATAATGAGAAATAATGAACGTGTTCTCATTTAATATGTAAATATAGATATATGTGATCATGTAATATCAATGGATCCCATATCATATATAAGTAGTTAATATATAAGAGTGAGATAGTATCATGTTGTCGAGGTTATGCACTAGAATAATAATTATATGAAGGATGTATCAGTTTAGATTGGATGTCACATATGGATAGATCATGATAACAATCAATAAAAAAGGTCAAAGTAAACACCTAGTCAAGGGATAAAATAATGGTGAATGCAAGAGCATATGAACAAATGCATGTCAACATAGAGGTATAGATGAAGTATGAAATCAATAATATATGTGTAAAATATATTATATTCTAACCAAATATGAGTTAATAAGGGATTCATTGGTCACCCATAAATTTCAACGAGTGGATGCCCATATGTATGAGCTATATCAACAAGTGTATTTCTATGTGTATCATTTTACATATCCTCCAGTGTATTATCATTTTGAATATCATTAACTTGATCACCATAATTTTCATCATAGGATTTAGTATTTTACCAATTCTCTTCATTATCATAATTACAATGATCAATGTAGGAGAGAGGGAATCCCTTATGTTTTTCTTGTTATTCTTTTAATTATATCATCTATATCCTTTCTTGTTCCATTGTGTTCCTCTTGTACATAGTACTATTTATCACTTTTGTAACCTCACTTGTTTAGTTTTTCCCCTTTATACCTTTGATTGTTCCATTTATTCACTTTTTAACCTTTATTTCTCTATGTGTGCCTTTTGTAACCTTTATTTCTCTAATTTTGTCTTTTGTAACATTTCAATCTCTAATCATGCCTTATTTAACCTTTAATTTGTTTATTTTTAAATTTTTTACTTTTATTTGTCTATTTTTTCATTTTTAAACCTTTCTCAATCTAGTTTTAATTTTTTTAAATTTTATTTATCTAATTATTCCTTTAATTATATTTGATTGTGTAGTTTAGCAGATGACAACTTAGTGTGAGTATGTTTCTTGGTTGATATTTTGGTCTTGAATTAGATTGTGGTTTGATTGAATTATATATTATAAGGTCACCACTATTAATGATACTTTGTTTTATATACTCAAATACCAAAAATTATTTGTATGATGTCCATTCGTTATATGATATGCCTAATAGTATTTTGATTTATTTATAGGATGCGTAAGATGTAATGTGATCAAGTAATTTCAAATCACTTCCATAGATACTCACTTGAACTCTTATGTATTTAGGTATGCTCTTTGAATCACTAGTTACAGATATATATTGTTTTCACTTCTAGTCTTGGGATGAAGTCTTTTGAGGGACAAGATATTTTAAAAGAGGTGTAGGTGTATGATTAACAATTGCATGCTATGGATTCTTTCTATATGTAATATTTTTATCAATTGATGTGATCCTTATACTAAAATATTGATTTTTATTTTTTGAACTCATCGATGAGCATTGTCATAGTGATTATTTTATCTTGAAAGCATTTGTAAGTGCAATCCTTAGATACTTTTTATTGAATATGCATACAAAAACCATTAAAGGGGTTTGTGAGAGGTGTGTGGGGATGAGGAGGGACATTTGGATAGCATTTATTTTGTACCATTATATGGGTCACTTTAACTCTTGGGATGGTGATAACATAGACCTATATAGAGGGAATTATCTATCAACATCTTTAGGAAAGGTAATGTATAGAGGAATCAATAGTAGAAAATTATGAAACAATCATTCCAAGACAAGCATGAAGAATTTTTAAAATCCAAAATATTTCACTGATAAGAATTGGTAGATAAATGATACATTAAAAATAGTTTTAAAATATGTATACCATTCATCCTCTAATACAAATTCACTAAAAATAGTAAACTATAAATTGTCAAAAATCCTACAGTATTTTGAAAAAATAAAATGAATTTTCATCCACTTAATAAAACTAGAAAAACCTTAGATAATTTTTAAAAAATAAACCCATTTAGATCCAAATATCATGAAATAAAATAATACCCTTGATATAGGAAACCCTAATTAAAGGTTATATTTGAAGGTCAAAATATTGTTTTGTGTATGGAAATCATAAATCAGATCATGAAAACTTAGAAATTAAAATATAAAAAATATTTTTTTGTGATTAAATCATAAATGGATGTTTAAACCGTAGGATGAAAAATATGAAAACATGGAAGGGTAGTTAAACTAATGCGTGTGGGTTTACCAATATGTTTCACCCTAATTCAGAATAATAAATGTGGTTAATCTAAATAAAATAGAAATTTGAATTGTACTTCATATTTTAAGATATGGTCATCAAGTATACATCTAAATTTAAAAGGGTGACATTGATTGTTTTTATTTAAAAATTGACATATGTTAAATAAACAAAGATATTAATAGGTATATTTTTTGGTTGATTATTTAACTATGACTATATTCTAGAAGAGAAAACTAGGATGAACTTAGCATGTTGTTTGTTCAATTCTATAACTAATTCTTTGTCTATGTTGGGTTGGTTTTATTGGAAGGTCAATATTACTAGTTGATATTGACCTATTGGTTAGTACATACATATATAGAACTAGAGAACAATGAATATATGGTCATATTTTATTGTATCTACTATATCTATGTTAATGATGCCAATCCTTGGTGATGTTCACACCTATATAAATTATCTTCCTCTACATTAAACCCTAGGTGGGCTTGTGATGGCTACAAACCTGTAATATTGGTGAAATTTTAATAGTTTGAGCTGACCTAAATCACCCATGTTAAATTATTTACAATTTCATATGTGTCTAATGCTTTGAGGAGTAAATCAATGCCACATGTAGTCCTCCCAACTAATGTGATTTTATAATTGTGTTCCTTCTCTTTATATATGTAGCTAATGATTTGGTTTTGATTCTTTGTAATGATTTATTTGAATTGTATTTAGAGCGATTCAAAATTATCTTGCGATTATTCCTATTGGTAGGTTTTAAATATTTAAACAATAGGGAGTATTTAATCATTGTGTAATATGTTATAAATGTGTTCTTGATAAGTGCCAGGTCCTTTTGTAATGAGACCTTTATTTGATTCTAAATAGACAAAATTGAATAGTTTATAATGCCATTGACACATTGGGTTGATAGGATGAGCATAAGGATATGTTTTATTTTGAAAAATACTTTTTTATAGGATTTTTTTTTTGTTAAATCAATTAGTATTTATTTTTAGTAATGACAAGGTCTTACATAAATGACATGTGTATGTAAAGAAAGAACTAAGAGTATGTAGATGTTTATGTATTATATTTTTTACTTTTTAAATAGAGAGAGTGGTTATTGTATGTGTGTAAAAAAATAACAAAAGGGTTGACACATAAGATAACATGCAAGTGTGAAAGAATGGAAGATTATGACCTTATTTGAGTACTCAAGTCATGTATGGTAAATGTGTGTCAAGCTAGTCATTCTTAATTACCAAAGACTATATTTAAATATCTACTATTACCAAGATGAAAATATCATAATCTACTTGGGCATGAGTTTTCCCTTTTAATCAGAATGAATAAACATTAAAAACCAATTATTTTAAAATTTAAAGTTTAGTTGGAGATATCAAACTCTAGGTATTCATTACTTAATAGGAGTAATTCCTTCATGTTGAAAATGATGAATAATTGATAGGAAAATTTTATTAGCTTATGAATATCCTAACTACAACATGTACTATTCATTATTCCATCAATAATTTCCTTCTCTTTACAAAAAAGTTCACATTAATCTTATTATTTACATTGAGGACTTCTTAACAAAAAACCAACCTTAGAACATGTTTTGTAATATTAATTCATATTTGATATGAAGGAAGTTTGGAGCTCTGTAATGGGGAGTTGAAAGGTCACCCTCTATTGATGTCACTTCAAGTTTTCCTTTGGCTTCCTTTATTTTATTTGTCTATTTCTTCTTACATATTCCTTTCAAGGTGGCTAGGAGGAAACTTGATTTATGATATTCTTAGCATGTTTTTTCTTATGGTCATGTTAGTTAGGTTTGTTTTTGGTTAATTTATTTTATTTTAGTGTGGATTCTTTTCCTTGGGAGTGTATGTTATGTCATGTGGATTTTGCCACGTCCCTTCACCTATTTTCTCCTCCCATCACTCCCTCTCCCTTTGGGAAACTAAAGTGGCCAAATTTATTATTTTATGTATGGATGATGGTGGAAAAGATAGCCTCGATCATGTAAGGATTAATTTTGAATAAGATAATAATGGAAATAATCATGCTTCAGATTTACATAAGGATTATGCTGGAAAATGTGGTAGTGAGGATTGTCGATAAACATGAAACCTCAAAATGTAGGAGACGTCTTGCATTAGGAGAAGGATGTTAAGCACTCTAATAGAGTGGAGTTTATAGTTTTCCAATTTGAATCAATTGAGGATGGAGCAGGAAGGGGAAGTATAGGATAAAATGGTCACTGTCTTAGATTTTCCATAACACTCTTCCTTAACCCTAGTCTCTCCATGGAAAAATATTTGTTGAATGAATAAGCCAGAATTCAAAATGTTATTATTTTTTATGTCTTATAAAAACACTCTTCCTTCCCAATTTTTTTGAGATAATATGTTAGATTCTATCTAGGGAAAGAAAATGGGAGTATATGTGAATTTCTATAGAATGTTCTTGAAAGGTGTATTTTTGGTTACCTTTAAAAATTCAAATATGTAGAGAAGATTTATCAGTAAAACATTATGGAATATGACTTAGTCTCTTTTTAAATATATTCCATGGGACCTGAGTATGGGTTGTAAATACCTTATTTTTAAGACTTCAGTAGATGGGTTGACATCAAAGAGGATCCTTTTTAACCATGTTTTTTTTCCTCAAGCACTCAAACACATTAGATATGTGCTCAATATTTAATATATCATGTGATCTTTGGCCCACATAAATGCTAGGGTTTTAAATACCCTAGATCCATTAGACTTCTATCTTGAAACCCTTGCTTTTAACCTTCATGCATGTACTTGAATATCCCTATCAAAGGTATAAAAGGTCTAAATAATTTTTTCTGTTGTAAAAAGAGATGGTCACTTAAGGAGATATTTACCTTTTCTTGTTAAAAATTAGGATAAGGCCTCAAAGCCTATATTTAAACTTGATAGCAATGAGGGATTTGTTTATCCTAACCCTCCTACATTTGAGACCTTACATCTTGATAATAATCCAGTATTTGGTAATGAACCCTTAGAATATAGAGCATCCCCTATTATAGAAGGGGGTGAAATTTTTAATTAAAAAAACAAAATTTGTTGATTGTCATAACCTGAAAGGTATTGGCAAATTTAGGTTGAATAATGATACTAGCTTGAAGCCATTTTATATGGTAATTATTGAGGAAGAGATTCCCTCACCCCATGAGATGATTGATAAGCTAGGATTTAGTAATTTAATTTAGCCTCTTTTTGGTGTTCAATATGATCTCTTGGTTGATGTCATTCACTTATCTAAATGGAAATTAAATAGAGATTCTGATGAGAATGTTAAGGATTTTCAAGGAAAATAAGTTTTATCCCTTAAAAGAAAATAATCACCTTTTGAATTATTTGATGGAGGAAATTATTCCTCCTTAGTCTCCTCTAGTGATTACTTATACCCCGTATCTTGTAGCATCCAAGGCTAGGGAGGCAAACACTATGACCGATTGTGACCCAAGCTCTAGAGAAAACTAAAAAGCTAAACAGTTGCAATAGAGGTTGAAAAGACAAGTATTTGCCTTAGTCCTAGATAAATCCCATTTGGTGAATGATGTTTGAAAAAAAAACAAAAGTTTTCACTTAATTACTAGGTTATTTCTCTATCAAAACAAAGAACTAAAGAAAAAAGAGATGCAAATTGGTTCAATAGACTCTATCAAAGTAAAGGGGCATATTAGTCCCTTGTGGTGGATAAGAATATATATATTTTTTATGAATATTTTAAGATGGAATGATAGGGGTTTATTAACCCATGATAGACAACCTATTTTTAGTCAATAAAAAAAATATAAATGATCTAGACTTCCTTCTCCTCTAAGAAGTTAAAGCTACCCATTTCATTCTCTCCTCAACTCTTAGTTTTATCTGGCCCAACATTGTTCACTTTTTCACTAATCACCATAGAGGAAAATTAGGTGCCTATATTATGAATAATATATGATTTAAGGACTATATATTTGAGAATGGATTCTCCACATGTAATCATTTTTTTTAGGTTAATCACCTAATAAACAACCAATTATTTGCTATCTATAACATTTATGCCCCTAATGATTATAATGAAAGATAATATTTTTTGAAATGGTTACCATTTAACCTTGAATTTATCCCCTAGATATTTTGGAATGATTTAAATATTATTTAATAAAGGAAGGATAAGATGGGACATGACTCCCACTCATGGATAGTCAATGAACTCTTTTTTTTGTCCAGATTCAAGAGAATTCACAAGGTTATCCCTATTGAAACATTTTTATACCATTGATAAAGGGTATATACAAAATAAATTTGAGGTAATTTAGTTTTTTTTATTGGTATATATCATGTTTTGGATAAATTAACATAACTTTTCAAAAGTTAAGATAATGTAAGTCTAATGTATTTCTTGCAAAGTTTATCAAAACCTTTGGAAATGTCCTCTCAAATAAGTTAAGTTCATTATCTTAAAGGTAATTTTAAGGAATTTTACATGAGAGGGGATAAATTTAAGTTTTTAATAATTAAACTACATCTATTTTTTATATTCATACATTAACTTTTATTTCTTATTGCTCTCATACATTTTTAAGACATAGAAAAAGTGTTAAAAAAGTATCTTGGCACGTTTAGTTGCTTAAGTGCAGGTCTTTTGGAAGAATCCATGCATTGAGTGAAGATTAAATAATATATAAAAAACATAATAAATCCTTAATAAAGATAAATCCATTCTGAAGAATAACTTACAGTTCCAAATTTTGGCAAAAGTTTCTTTTATTCCTCTAACAAGCTAGTTGCAATCTAGTAAGGGTAATTTTAAAAATTTGGTTCATGAAGGATAAGAAGAGTTAGTTTTAATTATATTAGGTGAATATATGGGATAATATTACCTAACAATTATTTTAATTATTTTGTGGATACATGGTCTTAACTTTAAGAACTATTTTTAAGGAAAAGTTCTCTAAAACCCCAATAGCTTATTTTAAGGTAAAACCGCAATATGTCAGTTTTAGGCAATATGATTGCACCTTTGAGTACTTTATTCAAAAATAAAAGTTGTGTAAGATATTATGGGGAATAAATAGCCATAATACACATTAATAAATAAGAATTTTAATGCAAATAATAGAGAAACATAAAGGTACATGTTGTAGGGTTTCAAACATGCAATGGAGATAATCAAAAAAGACATTTTAAAGATGTTTGAGTGATTGATTGATAATATAAAATAGTTTTAATTATTATATTAGATCATAAATATTAAATTTAAAAAATAATTAGGTATTTATGACTTATAAAACTCAATAAAATGGCAAAATGTAGACTTAAAGGCATGCAAAAATGAGAAAATACAAGTTAAAAAGCACTAAAAGTGCATATTTTTAGTTTTTATAAGTAAAATCTCATTAAATTTGTCATGGATGTCATTTTTTATGTGATTTAATGTTTAAAATTTCTTTAATTTACTTAATGTATCTGATGAGATACAAAATGGCAAAACACAAGTTTACACCATGAAGGAAATTAAAGTTTTTGACTAATTTTCTCATAAATGAAGTGATAAATTAGTGTTTAATATTTTTAAAAAGGAATAAAATTATATTAAATTTTTTATAAATCATTTATATATATATTAATAAATTATTATACAATTAAAATAAATGTAAAATAGGCTTAGATAATTGAAAAAACATCTCCAAGGAACCTTGTGGGCAACAAGTAGGCACTTTATTTTAATTTTATGTTTGAGAGTTTGGATAATATTTGTAAATATTTAAAAATTATTAAAGGTATTTAAAACTTATACATATATAATTATAAAATTATGAGTTTATTTTGAGACATATAACTCATTTTATACCCCCAATTCTAAATCAGGGTTTCTTGAGCCTAGAAAGCACAAAAGAGCATTTTTTAAAGTTGTACATGGAGTTTGGAGATTAATTTTTTTTTAAATTTATGTGACACATTTATTATTATTTTTAATTCCTATTAATAATACTTATATATTAAAATAATTAAATTTCATCAAGTTACAGGTTCTCATTGTGCATTTGGCAAGCTTGCCAAGATGGAGAAGATGTACATTTCGACTAAAGATCAGTACAGAGAGTTTTAATTGTTCATCATAAAATGAGATATATTAATGGATATTTCATAATAAATATTACTTAATAAAAACCATTTATCCACTTACTCCTATGCCAAATTTGAGGAAGAAGAGTCCTACTACCTATCCACATGCTCCATCAATTCATTGAAATCTTTAACAACCTTTCCAAGTCAATTGTTGGGATAATTAACGGAAGCAAACAATTGATTACCAAGAAACTTAACATGTGGAAATTAACCAGAATACACAAGTAACTAGAATTCAGAAATAACACATGATATGAGAGACAATATACAACTTGTATTAAAACTCTTTCAGAAGGAAATACAACAAAGAAGGCTGCCACAGTTCTTCCTTACACACCTCTAGGGCTCCCACACCTCTAGGGCATAAATAGTAAATCTTCCCTCAAAGCTCTCTCTCCTAGGTCCCAACACCCAACTCAAACACAGAGTTGGTGTTCACCTTCAACCAGCCAGTATCCACTACTGCCAGTCCACCTGTGCTCCACGCACTCCATAAGTGGTCCACGCACTCCACAAGTACACAAACATACTTCAAGTAGATCTCCCCTGAACCTACAACAACCTGCACCTCAACAGACCTTACTTATGGAAGGATCTTCCTTGCCTTCCTCTTTGCTCTCTTTCTGAGTACACACTGTACTCCAAGTAGATCGCACCTGATTCTGCTCTCTGTTGTGTTTCTGTCCTATGTAATCTTACACACCTGCAAATCAATCTAGTTCTACACACCTGTTAACCTTGACCTTGCACACACATACACCTATAAATCAATGATCTTAATTACGATGTAGATCTCCTATCGTAGCCATGCTCACCTAATGACCAAGATCATACATACATGAAGAACCCTACTGATTCTCCAATCCAGCACCCACACTTGGTACTATGGCACTAGGACGAACACACCATGCTCACCTCACACACAGAAGGATCTTATATTATTGCTCTCTTACTCTCTAGCACAAGTTTACAATACAACCAATGAGTCTCTTAAATAGATCTCATGCAAAAAATAATTAGATCTATAGCTTCTAGTCTAAATTTGGCTCTTGACATGCAAACACTTGGTTCATTAGATAACTACCCATAAAACACTCACAGCTCAAACCACACATGTGACCGACATCAGTCCCTGTCTGCCTGGGGGGTGCCGATGCCGGCCGACTTCTGACTAACGTTGGTTGCTCTCTTGCCTTATCCTACTGACGTCAATTGGCCTGATCGACGCTGGTGTCTGTGACACTCTGCAACCCTTTGCAACCTCCTTCCCTGCTTACATCAGTGAATCTTTTAGCTCCAAAACCTTTTAATCTCCCACTTAGAGATAAACAACTGCACTGTACCTATACCTATACCACGTCTAATCTATTTTTTGGCTTGTATCCCTCTTCAAGCTCAACCCTAAAGACAACCCACCACACAACCTGTGGTGCACCTCCTGTCATCTGAGTACCCTGTCACATCTGAACCTACAATCCCATGTAGTGAAGTCTTGACCTTGAATATCATGAATCCCTACTACTGGTCCCTCTCACATCCTTGAGAACCCACTTCTCTGAATTGGCTCCTAACTCTCTGACAACACCCACTGCTTGGGCAAACTCAAGTTTGTACTAGACCTCATGTGATTTTAGACACTGAACTGTCCAGCCCTTAGTGTGCTCTGGCTCTGCATCCTGCATAATGAACCTTGCCAACACCTAATTCACATCAGCTCCCACTGGAGACAAAATTAACCTGTGATCTCCCATGTCTCCCATGCCAAAGAATTTCACTGCTCCAAATTCTTCATAGCAAACCACTGAACTAATCTTACCCTTAACTCAGCAAAACCCTGTATGTACAAACCTGCTAGCAAACATACCATCCACATACAATAATAGGATAATGTCATGACCATCATCCACCTGGTAAGACAAACCACAGTAGTTACCCTGACATTGACTAAAACCATGCTTTGTCATCCACCTGTCAAAACCTGTACCACTGTCCTACAGCTTCCTCAAGACCATATGCCCTGGTCTTCCATCTCATGTGTCCATTCTCTCTATTCTTCAACTAAGGTATCCATTTGTCTCTGTGCTTTCATACCTACTGGCAACCCTACCAAGTCTCTACTTGGTTCTGCATCCTATTCCTGCCATACTCCCATTGTTTCCTAGATCCTTCCTACTCTACAATCAGTAACTAGTATAAAGAAGAGGAACAATGAATTTGAGGCTTACTTACCACCTTCAATCCTCCATATGGGCATTTGAGACTCTTTGATAGCTTGCTATCCACCCAAAATCCATTATAGTGACCAACCTCGGTCACCACACAGTCTGCATCCAATCGACATCAGTTCCTGTGCCTGTCCTGACTACCAACCCTACCAACGTCAGTGTCCTCCTGCTACCGACGTCGGTCCTCCTGACCGATGTTGGTCTTACCTACTACCGACATCAGGTTTCTTACCAAAGCTGGTACCTGTGTTTTCTTGTGAGTGATGACTTTTTACCTGCGAGCTCCTTTTGAATCAATCCCATGTCCAAACTGCCCTGCTCAGAAGTATCCAACCCCATCCACTGGTCTCTGTTTGCCATCTCCTCCATAAACACCAAGGCTTTCTAGTTATTAAGCCTATCAAATATATCAGTCTTCCTCTTAAGAACATGCATCTCCTTCTTTCTCATGTGACCAAGCCTACAAAGCCATGTCTCCGCAACAGAAGAAGAATCAGTAATATAAACAAGTAGATAAAGAGTACCTATTTTCTTACCACCAGCTAATTCAAGTGCATCCGCTATGAGAGTTCTTGTGCATCTCTCATCACCCAACTTTTTTGAAGAAATTAGCCACATCTCCAAACCTAGGATCTGCATGACCTCGTTCAACACCCATGTGTTGACCACCTATAATTTTAGCTTCACTTCCCCTTTGCCAATTCTTTGGCAAGGCTCACTAGCTCCTCTCCCTAGGGCTACATGGAAAGAGGAAATATAATATATTAACCAAGATTCAAATTTTTTCTAAGAAACCTCCCAAAGCATCTTGTGCAACAACACCTACAACATCTACATCTTCAGTTCCTTCATGCTGATCTGCTACCAACCAACAATATTCTTTTACCTGCTCTTTCTTTCCATAGGACCGTAAGTGATCAACTGTGCTTTTCAACTCCTCCATTCTTAGCTTACTTTGATATGCCATTGCTCTACTCCCACTCAATTATAAACCCCTAAGAGTGACCTATAACCAAACACAAAACTTGCTTCCTGCAACCTTAGCTCTGATACCACGTGTTGGGATAAATAACGGAAGCACACAATTGATTACCAAGCAACTTAACATGCAAAAATTAACCAGAATACACAAGTAACTAGAATTCATAAATAACACATGATATGAGAGACAATAAACAACTTGTATTAAAACTCTTTTAGAAGGAAATACAACAAAGAAGGCTGCCATAGTTCTTCTTCCTTACACACCTCTAGGGCTCCCACACCTCTAGGGCATAAATAGTAAATCTTCCCTCAAAGCTCTCTATCCTAGGTCCCAACACCCAACTTAAACATAGAGTTGGTGTTCACCTCCAACTAGCTAGTATCCACTACTACCAGTCCACCTGTGCTCCATGCACTCTACAAGTGCTCCACGCACTCCACAAGTACACAAACATACTTCAAGTAGATCTCCCCTGAACCTACAACAACCTACACCTCAACAGACCTTACTTATGGAAGGATCTTCCTTGCCTTCCTCTTTGCTCTCTTTTTGAGTACACACTATACTCTAAGTAGATCCCACCTAATTCTGTTCCTTGTTGTGTTGTTGTCCTATCTGATCTTGCACACCTGCAAATCAATCTAGTTCTACACTCCTGTGAACCTTGACCTTGTACACACATACACCTACAAATCAATGATCTTACTTACCATGTAGATCTCCTATTGTAGCCATGTTCACCTGATGACCAAGATCATACATACATGAAGAACCCTGTTGATTCTCCAATCTAGCACCCACACTTGGTACTGTGGCACTAAGAGGAACACACCATGCTCACCTCACACACAGAAGGAGCTTATATTATTTCTCTCTTACTCTCTAACACAAGTTTACAATACAACCAATGAGTCTCTTATATAGATCTCATGCAAATAATAATTAGACATCCAATTACAATAATTAGATCCATAGCTTCCAGTCTAAATTTGGCTCTTGACATGCAAACACTTGGTTCATTAGCTAACTGCCCGTAAAACACTCGTAGCTCGAACCACACAGGTGATCGACGTCGGTCTCTGTCTACCTGGGGGGTGCCGACGCCAGCCGACTTTTGACCGATGTCAGTTTCTCTCCTACCTCATCTTGTGGACATTGGTTGGCCTGACCGACGCCTGTGTCTGTGACACTTTGCAACCCTTCGCAACCTCCTTCCCTACTTGCATCAGTGAAGCTTTTAGCTCCACAACCTAACATCAATCACATGCATTCTTTCCCATTTGGAGTAAAATAAGAGGTAAATATTTTGTGTTAAAAATAATTCAAGGTTTTAATTAGTTTCCAATAACATATATAATAAATTTTCTCACTTTTATGCCACCTTGGAGCTAATTGAAGAAAAAGTCAAATCAAACATGAAGAAGCCTTCAAATATCCTTATTAGTGTGGAGAAGAATCATATAAGAATAGATGGGTTAGTTGAAGACTTGATCAAGATTTGAGGGAATATTTGCATTGAGGATAATAATTATCAAATAAAACACTAAAACCTCTCCCTTTTATGCCACCTTGGATCTATTTGAGGAAGTCAAGATTGAGAAACATAGAAGCAAGAAAATAGGTTCATAGGTGGGTTAAACTCAAAGATAATAAACTATAATTAAATTCAATCAATAAAAATATAGATACTATCAAGGAGGTTTAATTATTTATTAAAAAATAGTAAATTAATATGATCAAGACCTCTTTAAGCATGGAATACCATCAAAGCATGCAAGGAGACTGAATCCCTTCAAGATAAGTCATGAATGAGAACTTATGACTTAATAAAAGGACTGAAACAAACCTACATCTCCCTCCTAAAATATTTTACAAGATAATAAGGTTGAAGTTTTACATTTACTATGTATTATTTTATTGGATGAGAAAGGAATAGAGAAGGATGACTTGGCATGATGACTCGTCCCTAGTTTGGGGTTGTTTTGTCTAGTCTCTCCTAACTTCCTTTTCTATATGTATGTTCATTTTTTGAAATAAGATGTGACATTATGATCTGTTATATACAAAAATACTTCCAAAATTTTTACTATATCAACTATTAATAAATAATAAGATTATTTTTTTACTCCATTTTGAGGTTACTCACGACATGTGTGCCTCATGTTCATTGATGTAACTTAGTGAATGATTGATTTTCCTATGTTTATGTCTATTTTTTCACCTTTATACATAAAATTATCATTATTTCATGTAATATCAAGTGTACATGATTTATTTATACCTAATTTGAAAGTGAATTCAACCAATATTCATTCCTTCCATGTTAGTGTGAGTGTTTGTCAAGACCTTTGTATGAGATACTGATGTAAGATTCATTGTATAAATATGAAATGAATGTGTCCAAGTTATTTATCTTTAAAAGTGTGTCAAGTATAGGTGTAATTCACTATAACATTGGTTCATTAACCAAAATTTTCTATTCTCATGTTCACCTTTAGCTTGAGTATTCCTCCATTTACCCTTTTCCTAGTTAAGAAATCACAAAATTAGAGAGTTTAGAGTGAAGTAGGTGAGTCTAACAAAGGGAACAAACCCTTCATTTGGATATTATCTCCAATATAAAGCCACTCACACCTTGGATAGTTTACATTATGTCAATAGGAGTGATAAAAAGCATACATCATTTCAAGGGTTCGCTTCTAAGTGATAATATTTTTGGGCACATTAGGTGGGACTCAAAAGATTGGAGCTATAAAAAGACATTTGCAGCAATATAAAAGTACTAGTTTCATGCTTAAGATAAATAAAATGTATTCAAGTAGTGGTATAGCTTTAAATTTTTCTAAATTATATTGAAATTCAAACAAAATAACAAGGTTTTAAGAAACAATTCCGTATCTTATAAGGGTATTTCATTCACTAAATCAGCCCATTATACAAACCACAACAACTACAAATCCCACTATCAACATGGATGTCCCTATAAAACAAGTATTTATACCTTTTAATGATGTAATCACTCTTAATTTGGTCCAATATTATGATATCCTAGCCACAAACCTAAAAATCCTACCATATTTCATAGGGAAGATCAAACTACACCCATAAAATATATCAAAGATGTGCCCAACTTGTGTTCATTCCACCATGTTATCCAAAAGAATGTTACCATATATTTTATTGTTGTATACTTCAATGGAAAGACATTGAAATTGTATAAAAACATTACCTTGAAATCCATTTATACTTGGGATGATTTATGTGTAGTATTCTAAAGAAAATTTGAAGATAAATCAGACCATTTATCCCTTATTGAGAAGCTCATTTCCATCAAGAGAGCACCACATAAATTTATGATCGATTAAATCTTATATTTTAGAAAACATGGAATAAAACACATCCCATGATAAGTTCATATCAT
Source organism: Torreya grandis (assembly GCA_037957365.1). Classification (NCBI taxonomy): domain Eukaryota; kingdom Viridiplantae; phylum Streptophyta; class Pinopsida; order Cupressales; family Taxaceae; genus Torreya; species Torreya grandis. Next base: position 582,025 of record JARHVA010007686.1, on the reverse strand, counting down.
TATTATTCCTTAATATACTTCTTGAGAACATTGTATTTTGAAATTTTAGTTATGATATAGTCTAACAGTGGTAGGATAGTCCTAGATGCCTATAAGATTTGCGTTAGATTGTAAAATAATCTAATTCAAGATGGTAAAACATAGACCTAGTCCTCCAATTCCATTTTTTATATAATTATAGACTATTCTACCTCCACAAGATCCACCAATACGCCAAATTATATCCCCTCAAAGTCAATTTCAAAATCATTTATGCTAATCTAGTGAGCTTGGTGAACTAAAAAGTATGATGCAATATTTTTTGTAATGAGATAGTTTATCTAAGGAAGTAATAATATAAATCCAATAGGACATTAAAATCACCTTCGTAGCCAAATATCATCCATATAGAGAGAAAATACCTCCCTACCAAGGCTTTAAATAGAATAGGTCTCCATATGAAGCTCAAAGAGTCATTACACCAACCAAACCATATGTTGTAATTGATCCCAATTATTCTTCCACATCCAAGGCCCTTGTACTATTAAAAAATAATTTAATGCAAGACTCAAATTGGAAATCTTCTAACACCAATGATGTGCAAAATCAAGCTTTAGTATCACAAAAAATGGCAATTCCTCAAATAACACAAGAGGAGTCCAACATAATGAGTCTATGATGCAACAAATGGAAGTGAATCATGGACAAGTGTAATATATTACAATATTGGTGAATTGACAAGTTGATGATCATGTGGTAGTAAATTAGATTAATGAGCCTAGTAAATCAAATAACTTGGTTTTATCCATCAAACGAGCCAATAAGGGCTATATATGAGAATAAATAGGTAGGTCATTCTCCAAATGTTCCTAATATGGTATATAAAGGTAATAAAAATCATATTACTACCTATTTATCTCAGAAAAATTAGAATATGGAAAAAGCAAGGTTCACAAAGTGCCTTAAGTACAAGAGTGTCTTATTGCTCTAAAGGTGCAATCAAAGATTAGAGGATCCTCTTTCAACATAGTAGACCAAATTAATAAATATAATATAAAAATGGCCATATGAGATTAATTAGAAATATTTCTAGAAAATGATATCCTTACGCATGAGCTTTTAGGCCTTAGCTGGTCTAGAAAACCAATAAATAAGGAAAGTGTGGTTCTATAAAATTTAGACCAACAAGAAAATAAAATAGTATAATGTTTATATAAAGGGTTAAATATTATTAATGATGATGAAAAACCAAGTAATACATCTCATTTATATCTTTCCTTGATTTTTGGCTATATACTATTTCATAATCACATGATTGAAAGTGGGGCAAGTATCACAATAATGCCAAAATAGATTACAAATAAGTTGTTTTTGGTGTATGATCCAAACATTAATAGCATGTTATAACTTGATGGATATCTAACCAAGATAGTGGATATAATCAAGAATATGAAATTATAACTTCATGCATTCCCAAATGTGACCATTTGACAAGATGTGGTGGTGGTGGATCTTCCTCCATACTTTATTATGTGCTTATCTTATGACTTCACCTAAAATATAGGTTGGTATCTTTCAGTTGACTAGACATACCTCATGTTTATAACAAGGTATAGAACAAAAATTACAATTCATTTATATCCTATTCCTCTTTTTCATCTAGAACCATTCATGCCTAAATTTCTTAATGCTAATTGTGTGATCTCGAATGAAGTAGAGTAAACTAGTGAGGACAAAGCAAACTCATCTCTTGATGGTGTTCGTGATTTGGTTTTTGATGAATGAGATACTAATATTAATGATAATTATCCTTTCAATATGATTTAGGAAGAGGGTCTTGGAGTTTATTACTTACATGAATATGGTGTGCAACTTCCAACTTTAAACAAAGAAGGTGAAGTAAATGATGGTTTATGGCAACTCTATTTATATAGCTCATGAAATAAACATGGTACTTTGGATGGTATGATTATTATTTTTACCTCTAAATAAATTTACTATTATATTTTAATATTTTGGTTTGGATTCTCTAACAATGTAGTAGAATATGAGGCCTTAATTCATGGTTTGTAATGGGCTAGAAATATGGTAGCTAATCTCTTGTAAGCATTTGGAGATAATGATCTTGTGCTACATAAAATAATAGGGATGAATGTTTGTAAAATTTTATTACTAAAATCATGAAAACATGGGGTATTGGATCTTTTAGAGTATTTTTATGCATTTGACATACAAGTAGTTCCTAGAGAGAAATATGTATGCAAATAGGTTGACTATAATAAGATCTTAATTTGACATTCTAACTGATGTAAAGAATGATAAAACTTATCCACACATTAATATTTTGGTAATAACCTCCATTGTTGGTAATAATCTAAATTTAAAAGTCTTTGAGGATGATGATCATGTTATTCATTTCCTAAAATAAGAGGTTGAATTCTCTTATAAAAATTAGTCAAAACCTTTGTAACAGTATAATGATGAAATAGTTCATCTCAAGTCTAACATGTTAATCAAGGGTATTTTTACACATAAGAATATTTTCAATAGGTATGATGAGGTAAGAATGGAGAAAGATTCTTTGTCTACCAAATAAAAACATTATACAAGCATTGACATAGTCAATGTGAAAGCTCTCAAGCTTGGTAAAGTATGCTCTCAAGCTCAAAAAAAATCCTTTGTTTATTTATTAAAGAGTTTGTTGACGTTTTTTAATGTTATTAAAGTGATTTAAAAGGCTTTGATCTTATATTGGAATAGTAAACCATTGAACTAGAAGTAAATACAAAACTGGTGAGGTAGAGACAAAGACCAATTAACCCAAAACTAGAACCCATGATGATAACAAAGCTTCATAAACTAATTGAATTAGCTATCATATTTCCCTCAAGAATTCCACTTGGGTGGCTAACCTTGTTCTTGTGAGGAATAAGAACATATAAATTAGATTGTGTGGAACTATTCCACTTGAACAAGGCCCCACTCAAGGACTATTATCTCATTTCAATCAGTGGAATAAATAGTGTAGTGAGTGGCTATTTAAGAAAAGTTTTCATTGTTAGATGGTAATAGTGGGTATAACTAAATACTTTTGAAGGAAGATGATCAATTCAAAACAACATTAACCACTAACCAAGGCACCTTTTCATATCAAAAAATACCATTTGGGTTATCCAATGCAAGAGAAACATTCCAAAGATCCATGGATATGGCCTCTCAATGTTTGATAAATAGGTTTATTCTTGTGTATTTGGATGATATTATTATTTTCTCAAATAAGGCAGGTGATCACATGCTTCATCATAGATATTTTTTTGAGAAATTTAGGCAATATGGGGTGTCACTTAACCCTAATAAGTGTGTATTTTCATTGCATTAAGGTATAACCTTGGTCATGTTTTTTATAATAATGGTTTGAGTATTGATCCAAAAAGAATAGACTTTTTTCTTTCATTGTCCTTGCCTAAGCATAAGAAATCATTGTAAACATTTATTGGAAATATTAAATTTATAAGAAGGTATATATATGATTTTTCAATTTTGTCAAGGTCTCTTACAACTATGCTCAATAAAAATTAGATGTTGATTGGACCAAGGATGTCATGAATTTTTTTAAAGGAATAAAGGAAGCCATAGCTAGTGATCCCACTCTTCTCAATCCTAATTTTTTAAAGGTAATTGTGTTGTATGCATATGCTAATGTTGATATAATTTTAGTAATATTGACATAATAAATTAATAAATGTTTGGAGAAATCCATAGCATTTTTTAGTTAAGGCTTGTAATATTATGAAATAAGGTACACATATTTGGATAAACTTGTGTCTTCCATAAGTATATGTATCAAAATGTTTAGGCACCTACTATCTAACAAAAATATCCACATGATGGTTATTCATCCTAGCATCAAATAGTTCTTGTTGAATAAGGACATAAGTGAAGAGAGGAGGGTGGATAAAAAGGGTGATAGAATAAGACATGGGAATAAAGCTAAGAAAGATGATTATAGGAAAAGGTTTGTGTGAGTGTTTGGATCAGGACTTACAAGAAAGTAAAAAGGCATTTTTGGTCTTAAATGATGAAGATATTTTAACTAATCATAAACATTCCATAAGGTAGTTTAAACATATGATAAGGTACCTAAAAATTGGTATGTATCCTCCAAAATTAAGTGGTTAAAGGAGAAGGTAATTTAGGCTACAATATATTCATTTCCTACTAGTTTATGGTTTGTTATTAAAAAATATATTAATGACATGTTGTTGAGATGCATATAACCAAGTCAAGTAAAAATATTACTTGAGGAATTTCATGATGGATAAGGTAGAGTAAAATTTTAAATAATGATAATAGCACTTAAATCATGAGGGGTGGAAATTATTGGCTAAACATGTTTAGAGATTGTCATGCTTGGATAAAGAAGTACAAGAAGTGTGCATTGTTTGTAGGAAAGGAAAAGCTTGATGCCTTAGCTCTTCATCATATTTTAGTAGATCAACCCTTTCTCTAGTGGAATTCAGACTTCATTTATCTCATAAATACACCTTATAACTTGATCCACAAGTGGATTCTCATGTCCACATATTACTTTACTAGATGATAGAAGTAGTGGTTTTGAAGAAAGAAAATTAATCTAGTGTTTTGGACTTCTATGAAGGCTTACTCACAAGGTTTGGTGTTCTTTATATTGTAAATGTTGACAATGCTATGGAATTTTTAGGGGATAAAATTAGTCAATAGGTTGTTTAAAATGGTGTGTATCTCAACACTTATTCCAATTATTATCCATAAGGAAATGGCCTTGCTAAGTCTATTAACAAAAACTGGTTGATGATCATTAGAAGAACTATTGAAAATAATCAAAGGACTTCGAATTTGAAGTTAAAATCATATTTATGGGATGATAGGATCAACATCAAGATTTTCATTTCAAATTCACCCTATAATATAGTGTATGGGAGAGAAACTATATTTCTAATCTCACTTGAGCTCCCTACTTTTGAGTTAATGCATCACATGGAATTGTTAGAGAGTGAGCTTATAGAAGTGATATATACTAAACTATTGGAGTTAAAGGAAATCATAAATTACTGCATGTTATATATGGAGACATATCAATAAAAATTGAATCGAATATTTGATACAATAGCATCTTCAATGATCTTCAATTAAGGTGACTTGGTTCTCAAATGGGATGAGAATAGGGCCACAATAGGAAGACACAGAAAGTTTGAATCACTTTAGAGTGGTACTTACATGATTTCTATCTAGAAGCCTCACAACACCTTTCAAATATCTAAGATTAATGGTATATATCTACCAATCCTAGTCAATGGGATTCATCTTAAGCATTATTGTTTAAGATAAATTCTTTTTTGTACATAGTAGTTTTAGTTTTCACTTTCCTCTAAGTGTTATCTTGCACATTTTTAGTTGGCAATTATATTAGTTGTAAATTACCTAAGTGATTATGTAAAAAAAAAAAAAAAATCTTGAGAATTATTTTTTAGTTTAATATTTTTTAATTTTTTCATAACTCCATATTCCAATGGCTAAAGCTACTAGTCTTGAGTGTTTAGCAGGCAAACATCTGAATATGGTTGCCAAGAATGTTGAAATTTTTTTCCACCACTAGAAAAGGTTATGCAAAAAAATAATTTGAGGTCATTTATTTTTGGTTATTTGTATATAAATTTTTTTGGATAAATTAATATAAATTTTCAAGGGTTAAGGTAAAGTGAGTCCATCTTGTTTCTTGCAAAGTCTATCAAAACATTTAAAAATGTCTTGTCAAGTGAGTCAAGTTCATTATTTTAAAGTTTATTTTAATGAATTTAAAATCATATGGGATCAAGCTCAGGTTATTATCAGTATATTAAATCTCATATTAATATTCATTCATTTCATTTTCTTTTATATTACTGGCAAACATCTTCAAGGCATGTAAAAAGTGTAAAACAAGTATCTTGGCATGTTTAGTTGCTTAAGTGAAAATATTTTATAAGACTCCATTCATGGATTTAATATTAAATAATACATCCAAAAAATTATATATCCTTAATAAATCCAAAACCATTATAAATAACATCTTATAGGTCCAAATTTTGGAAGATGTTTCTTGTATTCCTCTAACAAGTTAGTTGCAAGCTAGTAAGGGCAATTTTCAAATGTTTGGTTCATTAAGGAGAAGAAGATTTGGTTAGAAATATATTATGGTAACATAAGTAACCATATGAAATAAATATGTTAATATTGTATAATATTAAATTTATGAACCATTGTTAAGAAGGAAAAGTGTTTTGAAACCCTTTTAAAACCCCAATAGCTCAATTTTAAGTAATATGAATACATTTTTGACTTATTTGTTGTAAATTAATTTTTTTGTGAGATATTAAAGGGAATAAATAACCCTAACAAACCTTAATTAAAATTTAATGTAAATAATGGAGAAAGGTAAAGGCACATGTTGAATGGGTTTCAAGCATGCAAGGGAGACAATCATAAAAGGCATTTTTTATAAGGCTTAAGTGATTTATTGATCATATATAATGATTTTAGTTAGTATATGGGTCATTAAATGTTATAATTAAAAAATAATTAGGTATTTAGGCCTCATAAAACACTATAAAATGCCAAAACTCTGACCTATAGGCATGCAAAAGTGAGCTAGAAAACACTAAAAAGTGCCTATTTTAATTTTTACCAAGTAACATCTCGTAAAATTTTGAAAAATGTCTATTTTGAGGTAATTATATGTTTAAATTTTTTCCATGTCCTTAATATACCTCATCAATTATAAAATGGCAAAACATAGGTCTATACCATGAAGGAAATTAGGGTTTTTGACTAATTTGCTCATAAATAGAGTTAGAAATGAGTGATTTAGATATTTTAAAAGGAATATTAATAATTTACATGTATTAATAAATTATTTTAAAATTAAAATGAATGCAAAATAGGCTCACATCATTGAAAAATATCTCCAGGCAACCCTGCGGGTAACAAGTAAACACTTTTTGTCAATTTATTTTTTAGAGTTTGGTGAAAAAATTCCAAGATTTTAAATTTTTTGAGGTATTTACCATTTAATAATATCCAATTATAATATTATGAGTTTATAGTGAGACATATAACTTATTTTAGACCACCAAATCCAAATCAGGTTTTCTTGAGGCCTAGAAAGCACGAAAGAGCATTTTCTGAAGTTGTATGTAGATTTTGGAACTAAAAATTTATTTTAAGTTATATAAAACCATTTTTATGATGTTAAAATACTATTTATACTTATTTAATACTAAAATAATACAATTTAATTTAGTTACAAGCTCTCATTATGCATTTTGTAAGCTTGACAAAATGGAAAAGATGTACACTTCCAAGAAAGATTGATATAGAGAGTTATGATTGTTCATAATAAAATGAAATATAATTATGTATATGTAATGATAATTAATAATTAAATAAATAAAACATGCATAAACTTATTCCTATGCTAATTTTGAGGAAGAAGGGTCCTACTACCTATCCACAAGCTTCATCAATGCATTGTATACTTCAACAACCTTGCAAACTCAACCAAATGTGTTCTTTGCCTTTTTGAGGACAAGAAGAGGTAAATATATTGTGTTAAAAAATTATTAAAATTTTAAAATAGTATTAAAAAATATCAATAATACCTTTTATCTCACTTCTATGCCACTTTGGATCTAATTGAGGAAAAAGTCAAATCAAACATGATGAAGACTTCAAACAACCCAATTTAGGTGGAGAAAAATCATGAAAGAATAGAGGGGTTAGTTGAGGAATTTATAAATAATTTAGTGAATATGTTTATAAAGGATACTCATTAATCAGATAAAACATGAAAACATCTTCGTTGTATCCCACCTTGGAGCTATTTTAGGAAGTCACGAGAGAGAAACATGCAAGCAAGAAAATAGGTGCATTGGTGGGTCAAACTCCAAGATACAAGGAAGATAGTTAAAGTATATAAATAAAAATATTGAGAGTATCAAGGAGGTTTAATTATATATTCAAAATTATTAAATTTATATTATCAATACCTCTTTAAGCATTGAATACCATCAAAGCATGTAAGGAGACTAATTCCCTTTAAGATAGGTCATGAATGAGAATTGATAACTTATTCAAAGCACTCAAATAATACTATATATCTATCTCTCTCCATATATCTCTCTCATATTCCATTTATAAATATAATAAGCTAAAAATTTAGCATGTACTATGTAGAATTTGAGTTGTTGAGAAAGTAAGATAGAAGGATGACTATGACTAATGACTCATGCCAAGTTTGAGGCTTATTTGTCTCCTCTCTCCTAACTTAATTTTATATATTAATATTATTTTTTTTAAATAAGATATGAAATTATTATTTCAGTTATATATAAACTCTTCTAAAATTTTTACTATGTCACCTTTGAAGTAATAAGAAGCTAATTGTTTTCCTTTAATTTTTAGGTTGTTCAGGAAGTGTGTGCCTCATGTTCAATGATATAACTTAGTGAATGGATTATTTTCATATGTTTATGTCTGAATTACTCACCTTTATGAAGAAAATGATAATTATTTTAGGTCATGTCAAGTGTTTAATTCTTATTTCTACCTAATTTGGAAGTGAATTCAACCAATTTTTATTTCTTCCATGCTAATGTGAGTGTTTGTCAAGACCTTTGTATGAAATACTAATGTAAGAGTCATTATATGCATATGAAGTGAATGCGTGCAAGTTATTTATCTTCCTAATTTTTTCAATTATATTTATAATTTACTATAAAATTGGTGCATATCTCCAAATTTTCAATTTTCATGTTCAATTTTAGCTTAAGTATTGCTCCTTTTACCATTTTCATACTAAAAAAATCACTAAATTAGATAGTTTAGAGTGATGTAGGTGAGTGTACCCAAGGGAACCATCCCTTAATCTATATATTATATACAATATAAATCCACCCACACAATAGATATTTTCCATTTTTTCAATAGGAGTGAAAAAAACACACCTTCTTGTAAGGGTGAACTTCTGAGTAATAACAATCCCCTTAATAAAGGTAAGAAGTTGAGCAAAGGTATTTGGTTCACATGGTGTAATAATAATACTAGCACCAAAATGATGTATTATATATTGGATAGATATTATCTCTATCAAGATTATTTTTATATTCTTAACTATCTTGATGGTAGCTTGGTTAAGGTGACTCTGAGTACTATCTTTGATCACTCCCCATTTGAAATGTGTGCTTACATTAAGGATGCGAGATCAAGTGATAAGGAATGTTGGAAAGTTATTTGCAAGTTTAAATTTCTCCCATATTAAAGATATGATTTACATGGATGGTATCTTCTCTACCTAGAATGTGGGTAAAGGTATATGTAGCTATTCTTATAAGATAAATAAGTGGAACAGCTCTATGTATATGTCTAAAATATTTGATATATCTTATGGTCAATTTAAATATAATAAGAAAAAGAAATTTTCTATAGAGGTTCAATAAAAATTTAATTCTAATGAACATTACTCTTTAAAATGACCTAAATAATCCTTCCTTCCTATTAGACCTTTCATCCCTTAAACATCATATTAGATAAAATCAGATGTATATAGCCATGGGTGCTCAAATTCACTCTAGATTGATTTGGATGCATTTGGGGGATAAATTCACTAAGTTACTTTTCAAGTTCTTGAAATCAAAATAGAAAATGAAAAAAATCCATACAATTAGCTTTGGAGTAGTGGTCTCAGATGACCCTACTTTTTTTAAAAAGGCATTATTTAAATTTTATTCTTACCTCTTTCAATCTGATGGGTTAATGAACATATTGTTAGGAGAAGAGAGTTGTGTGCCAAAATAATTCCTAGGTAACTCTCACCTACTCATGTTTCCTTCTTAAATAGTTTCATTTATATTAATTAATTTCTAACCACTATTGAATATTTGAAATATGATAAGTCCCCTAGTATTAATGGTTTTCTTGTTGAGTTTTATAAAGCCAATAAAGAATGGATTATGACTGAGTGTTTGAATGTCTATTTGGAAGCTATTTAGGTTGGGACTCTTAGACCTGAGATTAATAGAGATGTCATCAATCTCATTCCCAAGGAAAGATACCAATTCCTAGTTAAAAATTGGATACCATTTAACCTTATTAGTTTCTCTTATAAAATTTTGGAAAATAGAATCTCTTCATTGCTTCTCTCTCTCTTATATTAGAGAAACTCATACTAGTTTTGTGGTAAGTAGATCTATTTTGGATAATATAATTTATAATTTGGAGTGGATGTATTGGTATCAAGAATCTCAGTATAATTTTGGAATGATTCTTTTAGAGTTTGAAAAAGTATATGCTAGAATAAAGTAGCCACTCATTGAGTATATTCTATTGGCCGTTGGTTTTCAAGATTAATTCTATAGAATGATTAATGTCATTTTTAAAGATTCATTTATAGTTGTGGAGGTTAATGGGGAACTTACTAAGGCATTGTAATTTTATAGATATATTAGATAGGTCTACACTCTTTTTCCTTCCCTATTTGTCATTGTTGTTGATGCCCTTCATTATTTTCATCACTATGGAGATATTGGTACTTTAGTTGTGGGTATCACTCTCCTAAAACACAATAGACTTATCGATGTCATCTTTTTTGATGACACATCTCTCTTTGTTAATATTTAAAGTGATACACTCCTTCAATTTGAACTAGGGATAAATATTTATTTCCAAGCCTTAGTATCTAAGGTTACCATCCAAAAGTCTTTTATGATGGGGTGGTATGATAACCTCTTGATGCCAATTTTGAGTTTAATTTGGAATGGAGAGATCCTAATTAAATTATAAGATATTTGAGTATACCCTTTGCTCTCAACCCTTCATTTAAGAAAATATGGAAATGGATGTATGTTAAAATTAATAAGAAGATTGGTAAATGGAAAATTCATGTTTTATCTCTTCTAGGAAGAATTTAGGTTTTAGATAATGTTTTATCCTCATAAAATACATATTATGCCACTTGATGGATGTTTGATAAGAACCAAGTCAATTTATTGAACAAAATTGTAAGAATTCCTTTGGGCTGATGGTAAACATAACAATAAAATACAAGTATCTTGGAAGTTTTTTTAAAGCCTAAATATATTGGTGGTCTTGGTATAAAAGATATCATAATTCAATGTATCACTCTGGCAATTAAGTGAATCATTGGATCATTTTATTGGAATGAATCTTGTAAATTTCTCACTAGGCATAATAATTTGAGAGTCTTCCTTAAAGGAAGGCCTTGATGGATTAGGTTACACATGACAAATCTTCTTCTCAACCCTTTTTTGGTCAAAGTTGTTATTCTCTAATTTTTTGGTCAATTTAGAAATCTTGGGATTTGGTCAAGAATTTAATCACTATAAAATGTGTCTTTAGTTGGTTTGGGTCCTATTGTTAGTGGTACATATCCATATGGTGGAACCTCTCCTTCAAAGGTCAGCCCCTTACTCTCACCAAGGGTTATTATGCCTTACAATGGTTTCAAAAAGGTCTACATAGATTGAATGATATCTTGTCATTTGAGGGACAGGCCTCCTTAGATCAAATCAAATTCATATATCATATTCTCTTGTCTCAAAGGAAGAATTTATCTATGGTTTCTAAGTCTCTAAAGGGTAAAAATACCATTTTAGTGTTATACAATGAGGATGAATTTTGGGAAAGTATCAAGTGGGTTAATGGCCCTCCTTTGCATTATTTTATCATTAAAAGAGCTATACATCAAGCTTTATTTTCCCAAGCCCTTTCAATTTGAATTTAACTATATGTGTAAGGTTTTTAATCCCATTTAAAGTTGGTCCTTTAGATTTAATGTCATGTGGGATTCATGTATAGATCCTAATAAATATTATTTTCATTGGATTTTTATTTATAATAGGCTTACTATTAGTGAGGTCATTTCCAAGCACTCTGAGTTCCTATATTTTTGTTTCATTTGTGGTAAAGTTGAATCTTTAGAAAATCTATTTTTTACATGCCCCTTTATTTCTAATGTTTGGAAAAAAAAATTATAGTATTATTTTATTATTTTTGGATGTGATGTAACTTGGCTAAATATTGATTATGATTATGTTTATCTTAAGAAAAAAGTGCATCCTTTCTTCCATAAGTTCTATCTTTTTAGACTAAAATTCTATGGTTTATTTGGAGAGAGAGGAATAAATAGGTGTTTCAATTCAAAGATAGATCACTTATTGACTTCTCATTTGAAGTCACAAATAGAATTATTTTTATGCAGATTCTTCTTAGGTTCAGGTTCCTACAAAAGGTAATGGAGAAATTTATTTCTACGGGTATGCTAAAAGTCACTTCAAATTATCTAATAGACTCTGGTGGATTACCAAGAAAATCATCCCATCCAAATTAGAATCTCTCTCATAATATGGTTTTCAAATTCCAAGTTTTAGTGTATGAGTGGTCTTGCATTAAAGATTCATATTCCAAACAAGCTAAGGATCATATTCCTACATGGATTGCCTCTTTAGGTTATGATAAAAATGGAGTCCATGTCTAGTCAAATGTTTCTCATAATATGAGTATTGATAATTTTGATATCATTATATAATATTAGGTGGATGATGATGACCTTGACTCCTCTAGTATTGATCTCGTGAGCCTGGATATTGGGCATGATGCTATAGGTGATGAAATGGGCAAGGAGATTACATTTTATTTGATGTAATGTGGGATATAAAATGGAAACCTTGAAAATCATTTATAAATAAATTGATGATTTTTCTAGTAGACTTGAGAAATTGGTTAAATAACTGTCAAAAGGAATTTGATGATGTAATCAAATTTAAAAAATACTATAGATTTGATCTTCTACTAGATAAGGTTTTATGATACTTCCCCTCGAAAGTGGAAACTCGATCTTCTACTCAGTTGGGACATGTAAACTCTATATAAAAAGGACATGGTTGTCTAGTTAAAAATGGTACTGATGAATTATCTAAGGGTGATGATTCTAGGAGTGCACTAGATGATAATGCATATTTATCTCTTACTTTTGATTTTATTTGGGGTGAATCATGGTTTACGACTCATGTATTTATTTGGATCAAAATTTTTCCTTTCTATTGATACCTCATGTGTAAGACATTTTTATATTAATATATCATTAATGTTTTCAACATGTATTTTTGTTGACACATTTGAATTCCCTTATGGTGGTAGCCTATTATTTGCACCCTCACATTTATTGAACATACATACATGCATACATACATACATACATATATAATAACTCTATTCCATGTTGATTTTGAATAATGCCTTTATAAATTATTAGGATGGTTATATTATTTTTCTGATCAAATACTTAAGAAACTTACAATGCCTAGAAACTAGAACAAAATTATTATCAAATACTTATATTTCTTACTAAAAATGCTCAAGATTTTATTTTCTTATAAGGCATCACATGAATGCATTATTTTTGGATAAATAACAAATTGATAATAATTATGAGACAAGGGTGAGTTTTAAGGAATTACATTCAATAAAACCTTTTCCAATGGACAAAAGGGTTAGAGGAGGACTTATAAATCATTTATCACAATGTCTCTTACTACTAAAATATGCTTATCATACTTTTATACTAAGTGGGTCCATATGGCTTAGGGAGATGACTTTTGATGGAGGCTAGGTTGAGATGAATTTTAATGAGTTTTTAAATCATTAAAAAATTTAATACAAATACATGACTAAATTTTAATTTTTTATTTCCCATAATGGTGATAATTACAATACAAGGGTGTCTTATAAGGCATTTTGTACACAAAGAAAATCTAGTAGGGAAAGAGTCTTGAGGGTGAGAATATTAAAGTGACTATGAAACATTATTCTCCCCTATTAATAAATTATTAGATTTTTTTTTTTTTTTAATTGGGTCCCCTTTGCATGTGATTAATATAAAATGTACATGAGAAATAAAATCAATAGAAAGATGAGTTTTCATGAAGGTCAGCTTGTGATGAATTATAATAAAAATTTCTCATGAAAACCATCATTTACCTTATAAAAATATTTTTTTTCATTATTTTTTTATTTCATCAAGTAGAAAGTCACAAGTTTTGAAGATCCCAAAACTTAATATAAGGGACAAAAACATGTGATGTTGACACACAAATGGGATGACTCTACCAATAAAAATAGGATAGGCAAAATAGACACAAGAATAACTAGCCAAAAAGTACAAAATGAGCTAAAATGGATAAAGGTTTAGATCTACCTCAAAGAACCAAGAAATAACCACAGATGATTTCTTGAAGCATCTACTAGTCTTCTACAAAAACATCAACAAACAAAATCGAACTAGAATGTTTACATTCTAATAACTCAAAGACTTTCCACAAAATTTTATCAGCCTTTCACTTTATTTATGCCCTCAACAACTATATTTTTTGAATTTGCTCAAGGTCCCTCTGAGTTAGGAGGTTTATCTTAGAGTCCCCATTAGTAGAGGGACATATACGAGGGTTTAACCACTT